>JAIPRM010000622.1:19893-32389 GCA_025469315.1 Stegophylla sp. TES_Ste_2020 | reverse complement strand
TTTACTGAAGAAATGATTTATCGTTTCTTTAAAATATAATACGCCCGTCAAGAGAATACCACCTGTCGTGCGAAGTACACCCATCGTGCGAAGTACACCCATCGTGCGAAGTATGTCCGCTTTTTAAAATTCAATACATCCGTCAAAGAATCCCACCCGTCGTGCGAAGTACGTCCTGCTTTTTTGGATTTTTACTATTATTTTACCAAATAAGAAATACATTTTTGTTATGATAACAAACTTTATAATTTTTGAGTAAAATGATCTTGAATAAACTGAAGTTCTGTTCAAAATCATCTTATTGGTGAAATTATTCAGTTTCTTTAAAATTCAATACATCCACACGTTTTATAATTTATGGAAAGTATACATTTAAAACAAAATTTATATCAAATTGATTTTAGCCATTTTGGCAATGTATTCAAAATAATAATCCTAAAACCTAACATTTTGACTATCAATTTACGTTTTCTAGTAATTTATTAAACAAATAACCAATACTTTTGCGAAGGGTATAAAAATTTTAATAGGTATATAGGACATGTAATGTTTTTTAGTAAAAATATTGGTGGTTTTTAGTTTTACAACTTGATATGATATAATATAAGCACATTTAATGTTGTAATACTGCGAGGGATTTTGCTCTAATGATATTTTACCACGGTATCAAAATTATCACCGTCTCATCAAATTTAAATCATTTACATCAAACTCAAGTAAAAGGAATATTGTCTAGAAAATATTCAAATAATTGTATACCTAACTACTTTGATTTATAATATGTTGTATAAATAATCATTCAATATGTTTAATTTAATTACATTTTTGTGGCATATCTATAACATTATGATGGCAGACGTTTTAGGAAACCCTTCTCTATAGCATTGTGAACTGGGTCTAGGACATGTGGGCGCCAAGACATATATACATTTTTTTAAATTTATAATTTTATCATAATGTCTTCTTCTTCTACCTCGCCTTGATCGAAATTACTTGAATTCAGCAAATTTTATCTCAAATTTCCATTTGACACGAACTCCCACATCTTCCACGCACACATCAACAGTCTTCATATTATAACAATTATATATTATATAATTTATTTTGATAGCAATTTCTCTTAAATATTCCATAATTTCAATCCATGTCCATTTTTATTTACAGTAAATTATTTATAGTATTTAATATTTGTAGTAATTTTTCTGAACTTTTTCAATTAAAACCTTGTACAATTTTATTTATTCATCCGTGAAAATTAACACAATATTACTATCAGAATTAATCATATAATATATAATAGTTACAATATGAGGACTGTTGATGTGTACGTGGATGATGTGGGAGATCGTGTCAAGTGGAAGTTAAAGATAAAGGTGATCAACCCGAGTAGTTTAGGTAAAGGCGAGGTAGAAGAAGACATAATAATAAAATAATAAATTTAAAAATATGTGTATAATGTTATAATATGTCTTGGTGCCTTGTCTCATTTCATTGTGAACTGTGTTGTGACTTGTGGTTATTACAGTTTGTTGGTTTGAGACGCGGAGACATAGTGGTGGCGTTTAGGCGTACCGATGCAGACAGTAGTCAAGTTTTGGACGTCAGGTGGGACACAAGCCGTCGAGTAGCTGAGCTTGTTGTCCGAAATTATCAGCGGTGTCGACAACTGGGTTTGAGTGACTGCGCCATTCATTTGAAAGTCGTTACACCAATCACTTCTGACGTACAGATGATGTCTGACGGTCACACGTCTGCAGCAGCAACGAATTCGAATAAGGTGCAATATAGAGTTTAACATGAGTATTCGTCTTACAACTAATACTTTTGAAATGTTTTTCATCTACATGTTCAAATGATATTGAACATATACACCCATTAATTATGTACTTAGGTATAGGTAGGTATAATGTAACTGAAAATTAAAAAATATAAATACTTAAAATAACTGTTATCAAAACATTCATGTTTTAAACATTTAATATCATAATCGTAAGTCTTTATTATTTAGTTGCTGTATTGTATGTGAAAGCACATTTAACATGACTTGAGATGTGAATGTTTAAAAATCAAATTATCTGCAAAAATATTCTCTGAATTTAAACCAGCTCATCGTGAATGTGTTTTATTGTAAGATTTTGTTAAATCTGTTTCACGTGAGCATGACATGTGACACACACACAATACCACATATACACGCACAAATACAATTTTATTTTTTTTAAATGCGCTTTTCATACATTAATATTAAAGATCTCAATAATTAAAAAATATAATAAATACTGGTTATTCAATATTATGATTAGGTATTTACTATTTAGGTATCTAGAGATTGAGGTAAGTTACACATATTTTTATTTGGTAGGTCTATAAAATTATTAGACTACCTACAGTATTAAAATAACCCAACCTAAATTATTAATATGCATAGAGTAATTCAAAAACCTTATCCATTGATATAATTCAGCAACCACTATCATAATATAAAATAACGCCATGATATATTTATATCATTAATAGTTAAATTCATATTTATATTCATATCATAAATATACACCATATAAAATATACCTCTTGAAAAAATCTTGTTGTCTTTTTCTTTATTTATAAGATAAAAAAAAAGTAAAGTAAACTATGGACAAGAAAGCTCTTGATATTATGAATTGTTTAACAACATTATTAAATTATTTGCAAATTTTAAAAATCATAGAAAATGAATGGATAAACTTTTATTTGAAATTTAAGCATAAATATTTTTCTAAAAATCAAATTCACAAATTGGTTATTATGAAATTTTTCTAAAACTAGTAAGTTTCAAGTTTGAAAATTTGGGTTCTAAAAGAAGAAAAAAATGATACATTAATGCTGTAGTAATAATTTTCATCAAAAAAAAAGATAAATATCATTAATAAAACAAAATTTATTACATTTGTCAAATTGTACTGAGACTATTATACCTGTTTACTAAAAACTGACAATACTGTTATAGTCATTACATTTTGCTCTGAATTTTTTTCGAATGAAATGATTTATCGTTGCTCTCAAATTAAAATAATTTTAAAATTAACAAGGTTTTCAAAATAATTCCTACACATGGTGTTTACCATTATTTTCAAAATATTCTTAAATTTTAAGTAAAAATAAAATAAAATTTTATTTAAATACGTTAGTTATTTCATAATTAATTTGTTAATTTAAAATTTAAATGTTGACATCAGTTGTCAAAAATAAAATACAGTATTATCGAACTAATCAGAAAACGGATCTAGATAGGGAGTCGCCGTTACGATAGTAATTTAGTAGCCAGGTAGGATACACAACTTTCATTTACACAATTTATTATGATTATGCACAATAAGAAAAGATTCTGAAAAAATAATCTGATATACAACTCTCTTGATAACTAAATTCTAGTGGCTAAGTACTCCTATAACCACTGCTTATTTGTAGGTATAAAAATTAAAAAGGATGGACAGACTGCACCATGGACATACTTCGCTCTTCAGGTGGGATATTGGTGGATGTATTGAATAAAGAAATGATAAATCATTTCTTCAATAAAACGATTCTGAGCAGAGGTTTAGGTATTATACAATAACTAAGTAACAATAATTACTAAGTTACCATAGTTACAGGATAGGGGAAGGTAGTGGAGGAAGAGTAGGATAGGAAAGAATAAATTATCATCTAGAGCCGAATTTGATTCAAAAAATAACATTTAATAAAAATATAAAGGTACTTTTAAAACTGATATTTTGAAAATTTGACAATTTCATTTCGCTAACCAAAACCTTTTTTTTAAATATTATATGCCATATATAATTACAGTATTTATATTGTATATATAAAGTAATGGTTCGGTAATTTATTGTGATAAAGTGAAGTTTTAATGATCAATAAACATTGAGATCAGCAGCATACTTTATTAACTAAATGCACACCAATTTCAATAGAATTTTACATTTTCATAGCTGATTTATGTCACAAAATTTGAATAAATTATTTATTTTAAATGTACCAAAATTATGGTGGTAGGCTAAATTATTGATGGAACACCGAATGACATAATAATGACAAATGTCTAATATGTACATTTTTATACTGTCTCATATAGATGTACTCACGGAGAACAACTGCAGGAGTGATTATCTCGCCTATACATTCCACTGCTTCGTCATTGCCACTATTACAACAGTCAACTTCCAAACAACAACGACAGAACACAAATAGCAACAACGAAGCTGTCAGTAATACTAATAAAACAAATACGTGGTTGTGGAATCCTTTTCGTCGGAGACGAAGAGCCGTGGTCGGAAAATAGATTTAATAAAAATTCTTGTCCAATGTACATGTAATTGAGTAATTTAGCAATTAGTCATTTGTGTTCAATAACTGCTGAAGGTCTTAGGAAAAAATTTATATATTATTTGTAAATAATAAATGCAAGATATCAATTTTTCACTTTTTTATACATATATATTTTTTTTAATTTTATTTTATTACTCTTAAATGAATAAAACTATAATTAAACATTAATAATTTATTCTCATTAACTAAGAGGGTTGCTTACAATAAAAAATTCGATCGTTACCTTATATTTTAAACATGAATTAGAGACAAATTTCTAACCAGGAATTTGTGTTATGCAATGAATTGCATTTTAAGTATATTAAAGCATTTTCATAGCAAATATATAAATAAATGAACAGTTAGTCGATGGATCTGTTAACTCGCAGACTTAAAAATTGTAGTGTAATTTATATAGATACAAAAATAAAATCTGAAATTTTAATAGTCTTTAAACATTATTATTTAAGAACATTAAATCATATTAATAACATTTTAATTACAATAATAATTAGGTATATGTTTAACTGTTTTCACTACAGGTCAGAAATTTTAATTTAAGGATGGACAAAGTTGTAGACTTTTGAGTTCATTGAATTAACTAATAATGATAATAACAAGAAATGTTTTGATGATCTTTGAAATTTTTTAAGAAATTAAATGTACTAATAAAATTTGGGTTGCAAAAAGGTAAACAAAAGTTTCAAATATACTTCATATATATTTTCAATTCTGTTTTATCATCAGTATTATTACCATTTCAATTAAATTTTGTAATTATAATCTAGAAAATATTTTTTAGTATAATAATTTCAATCGGCAAATAATGATGACATTCTTAAAAAATAAAAAGTACTTCTCATTGCACCAATGATTTTTTTTGTTTTTATGGCATATTTAAGTTATCATTGATAACAGTCAATAATAGCTTTGGTTTGTGTACTTCAGTAATTTGTACCAGTACTATTGACATCAAGAGTAGAATTAAGAGACCCATGTCTACTGAGATCACTGGTGATAGAAGCAGTATTAGCAGCGGTTGTTACTGTTGAAGAAGGGCCTCCCACCATATTATAAAATTTTATAGTAGTATTGTTGGCACCGTCTTGGGGCAGTGTTAGTGATTCCGATTTCTGTGAATGTTGCTGCTGCTGGAGATATAATCTATAGACACAGATAAATTGATTAATTACACAAGAAAATAAATTATTAAATACGTTTTTGATGTAGTAATCAGGTTCTATAACAAAATTGAAACCTTGATAATAAAATTACAGAACCTTAATATTTTAAGATCATTTTAATAAAAAATTTTAAAACCTAAACCAGAAACAAAAAATCTAAGAAACAAATATTAATTTTAGGTTTTTAACGGTTTTATTTTGGTTTTCATGAACATACTATGTGGTATACAGTGATTATTAAAACAAAAAAATGTGTACTTCGCTCATCAGGATGTTTTTTGCACGTCGGGTGAGATACCCTTGACAGGGTGTATTAAATTTTAAAGAAACGATAAATTATTTCTCCAATAAAACGATTCTGAACGGAGCTAAAACTAATACAAAATAATAATTATCACTTTTGAAGAATTGAACTAAAATGATGAAATATAAATTATTTTGTTACATACATTTACAAAAAACTAAGATTGATTTTCATTTATTCACTTACACCTAATGAATACTCTATAAATAATTTCAAATTACAATTAAATATGTCACAATTAAAAAAAAATTCGAATTTCCAGGGATTGAATTGAACCGTCGTATGATAGGCCGACTGGGTTTCTATTGCGCCACTCTAACATCACTGGACCTTGTAGTGAAATACGTAGTATATAATAACAGAAAATATTGAATTTTCAAAATAGAATAAAATAATTAAAAAACTAATGTCGCACGTGGATTTTAATTCTCACCATCATATTCAGCTTCGAAAAATACATAAGATGCAATAAAACATTATCAACCTTCAGCAACCAAGTGTTTATAAACTAGATATTTCACAATATCTGTCTGTATTTTCTCCAATTGTTTTCAATTAAACTCTTGTAAAATGTTTATTTCTTTGTTCGCTCGAAATTTTATTACACTAAAATATTCGTAATGAAATTCCCTATCTAGGCATTAATTTTCAAAACAATTGGTAGAGTCAATTTTCATTAAGTATGTTAAAATGTGTAATTTTAGATAAAACTAACCAATTTTGTCAAAATTCTAACTTCAAACGAGTATAAAAAAAAGATAACTTACGATTTTGGAGATTTTTTCAGGTCAATTAGACATATGTCAGTAAGATTATATTACAATTTTATGTCTTAATATCAAAATTCAAAAATTTTATTACATAAAAACTAACAAAAAAAATGAGAAATTTCTGAAATTTTCAAAATGCTGTACTTAATCCAAAATTTATCAAATCTTTTTGAAATTTTTTGAAATGTTTTCGTGACTATTTTTAATAGATGGTGAAAGTTTCAAGTCCCTAGCTGCATCATTTTGAAGTTATGTTAAAAAGTATTTTCAATTTTACAGAAATTCCGGTAATTGCATATTTTGCTGTCTTTTGTCAATTTTTCGACAGATTTTCCCAGTTTTTGGAAAAAGTATTGAAAAAGTGGAAAAATGACCTCTTAACAGTCCTTTGGGGTATGATTTTGGTTCTATAGAGATACTGATCAAAACTTTTGGAAAAGTATTTCTATATGAAAAATGTTTATAGTAGGAGAAAAAAAAATAAACATCATTGTAAAATCATAAGCTTCTTCGCTTTGCTCAGAATCTAAAATGTAAATCAATACTACAGGGATGGAAGTGGGTATCTGTGTATATAAATGAAAAAATTAACTAAGACATACAATTAACTGACATCCTTAAGTAAAAAAGTAGTCTGTTTAAACAAAAAATACACCAAAGTAACATCTATAGTAATATTTGAGTAACAGATATTATTTAATGCCAAAATATGTCATTGGTTATAATACGTAAATACAGTCTTCAAAAAATAATTTAAAAGTGAAAACTGAAAAAACTTTTTTCTTTTCTATCTATATAAAATAACAAATTCTTACTACTATCATAGTCTAAATTAGTTCTGTTTTATTTGTATTAACTCTTAGAGAATGTATATTCATTGATAATGAACATAACAGATGAATATTTATATAATGTTTATTACTTAAGAGTTAAAATATTTTGACTATTGACACAAACTCATTAATTAAAGAACCATTAATATTCATTTATTAACCAATCGCAATAGAATTGACATTCAGTATTTTACCAAATTTTAAAACCACAATATATGAATGAAAAAGAAAACTATTATTGTAAGCTATGCAACCAGACATAAAGGACAAAATGGTAATGGGACAGATAAAAGTATAAAAAGTTAAAATCTGTACTTATTAACTTAACTTATTTATTTTTTAATAACACATGAGAACTTAAATAAAAAAAAAAAATTAAATTTTTAAACCCTGATATTAATAATCAACAAAGTATGTTTTTTAACTCTTTTACAAAATGTAGTGCAACTAAAACTAACTAAAACATATACTTTAGGTTTACTAGAACTGAGACACTAGATTTCATAAAATTAATACCTGGAACTGAAAGCAACAATATCTTAGTGGTTCTAGTCACTGTGTGTATATGTGTGGGAGGAAAGCTATAAAACATTCATAATTTAATTGGTGTGGCATTGAAAAGCTTAATAGTTTTACTGGACTAAAATTTATCAAATGCTATTCATAGATTAGTATATAAGAATTGGACAGAGGCATTGTTACACAGAAAATTGGATATATCTTGATAGTGTATTAAATATGTGATCTAGTAGAGATTACTGGTAAGAATTAACTGCGATATCAATTCGGTGCTTAGTGTTTTCAATACAGATACTTAAATATAAAAGCTTGTGTCATTTATACATTACTACATTATATTGGATTAAATGCATAAAAGTTAATTTTGAACTGTTGGTGAGAGTTAGATAATATTGAAACATACTTTTCATTATTGGTGTCAGTAGCAGCATCAACCGATGGCCTTACTGATGATGATTGTGATAGCAACAGTTGTTGTTGATGAAAAAGGTTTATGCTGTTACTACCATCATTCACAACATCATAATTACACAAGTTCAATTTTTCATTTTTTGGCCGGTATCCATCCCAAAATAATATTTCTTCATCATCATTATAATCATCATCATCTTCGCAAAAACTATCACTCGCATATGGGCATAGACTGTTGCTACTCAAGCTACTTTGTCGGCGGCCTCTGTACTGATTATTTTCATTACAATCATTGTAGTCAATCAATGAGTTAACATCGCTCAAGGCAGCTACATAAAAAAAAAAGTTTGTGTGTTAATATACACGAGAAGTGAATACTTATTATGTTGCTATGACTACAAAAAGCATTAAATGCATTAAATAGTTGTCTGTCATGTATGAAGTATTTGTTACAAAAAATTTTAAAAGAAAACTCATAAGTTATTATTAAATTTAAAAACTTATAGTAATTAAAAAACTCAGAATATTTATGCACTTACACACAAGAATTATGAATTTAAAATATGGTCTAAAAATTTATTTTTTAAGTGTCAAATTAAAATTTTAATTATACTAAAATATACAAATATATATATATGAAATTACTGTATTCAAATAAAGGCTTAAGGATAAAGCTTGAAAATATTAATTATTCATTGGTTATCTTATCTGAAAGGAACAAAAATTGCATGGTAACTAGTGAAAACATTATTGTATATTTGGTATATTTTAGTATACGCATTTAATCCAACTTTTCTTTTATTAAAACAAAAATACAAATAAAAAGCCAAATATACTTCGCAAAACGGGTATTTTTCTTATTATTTTGGGATTTAGTGGGTGTAAAAATTTTAAAAAAACTATATATAATTTCTTCAATGAAAATTTTCAGGGTGGAGCTTTAATTTAAATAGGTCAATTTTGTATAAAAATGTACAAAATAAATTAATTTTTGCTCCGCCAATTTTATAAACCACTGTTCACTGAGAGCAGGAAAAACAATTTTTTAATGAGAAAAATAAGTGTTGGAAATTTTTTTTTTTCATATAAAAATTTTCTTTCACCTAAACATATTTCAAATTTTTGTCTATCTAGATTTAAATTTTCATTAAGTTTGGAATAAATAAAAAGTTTTAAAGAGAATTTTGTCAAATTTTAATAAGTTTCTCCGGAGTTTGAAAAAACTATTGAGAATTTACAAAAATTACCTCTTAAAAAATATGATATAGAGACAATTCTGAATCATTAAGTTGCTGATCAAAACTTTTATATAAGTATTTCTATCTGAAAATGTATATAACATTTTTTTAAAAATAACATCATTGTAAACAACACTAGCTTCTTTGATCTGTCCAGAATCTAAAATGCCAATATAATAAATCTTACTTGATTTAGTAGCCAAACATATCTTAAGTACTTATTAGAGAAAAAATAAAAGTTTTAGAGCTACTATCATACATTGTATAATATTAATTAAATAATAATGTATGCATATTTAATTTTTACAAGATATTTGTATTAAAGTAATTATTTTGATTTTTAAAACCATTGTACAATGTAACCATATTTACAATGCATAACATTTTTTTTTACAACTGTAAGTCTTGAGGCCAATTTTTTAAGAACATATTGTTACACTATTATTATATTATACATATTGTAGGTAACACATATTTAAAATTAAAAATAAGACAAAGCTACAAAAACAATATAGTTTTTTTTTTTTTGAAAATCAAGAAGAAAGAATATTAATGAATTAAAATATGTTTCAATATATTATTGAAGACATTAATATATCATGACCAATACTGTTTTAAAATTATATTCATACAAAAAAGTTCATACTTTCATAATTCAAACAGAATTTAGACTATAATAGTCATTGTTTCGCCTCTCCAAATGTTAATGGTTATGTTTACTAGGATTACAAAATGAACATTGACAACAATTGCTCCAGTTATGATATGATAGCATTATTAAGTATTTCAATTTAAAAGATGGTCTGTTTGTAATTAAAAAATTAATATTAAAAGACCAAGAACAGGTGTCGATGAAAATATTTTTGCTAATACAATATCTCAAAGTAATAGAAAATATTAAAACCTTCAGCATCCGTTAACCCAGTATCGTTCATGGTAGACAAATTATCATCAAGGTGTCTTGCTGGAGAATTAATGGGCAAATCGACAGACAATGCTACTCCAGAAGTAGCAGCTGCATCATCTGTTGTATATCCACCAGTGGTGGTGTATCCATCACCATCAGTAGTGTATTCATCACCTTCGGGTCCAGTATTGTATTCGTTGTCGGCGGCTACCCCGATATCCATAGTTTCCAGAAATCTGGTGCACTTCTGCCTGTGACTGTCACAGGGTAATAATGATGGTTTAACTGATTCATCATCACTCCACTCTACTGTTGTTGCTAGTACACGTCGGTAGCTGTGTGAAGTCACATCAGTTGTGACAGTTGCCACTCCTTTAACAACAGCCACCACATTGTTCTTATGCTCCTGTAGTATTCGCCTCACTTCAGCTTCCTGAAAGATGACAATAAACCAGTTATATTGATAAATAAAAGATATTGAAAAACTATAAAAACGTTGTAAGCACATAAAAAAAAATACATATACTTAATGAAATTATAACTAAAAGTGTAGAAGTGTACTATAAATCAAACATGATTTGTTTATGATTGGCCAGATAAAACCAGGGTAGTAGTCAGAGGATTGAATGAAAAGAGCTATTCTTGTTCAAGTTTAAATATTGTAATACTCATAGACATGATTTGTAATAACTTATTACTAGGGCTGGAATTTTGATATAACTATAAATTTTTTCATGTTTCAAAATATATAATTTGTAACTAGAAATTGTTTCAGGTAAAATTGACTATTTTAATACAGTTTTCTTTTTTGTATTTTATTAAAAATTTAATTTCAAATGTATTTGTAGGGCATTTTTTACAATGTATCTATGAAGTCTTCCATTTCGATCACCCATTATGGCGTCTGATCGCTCAAAATAACTATACAAAAGTCTAATACCCTACCGACAATTATTCTATGGTCCATGCGCTCTGAGAACGCAAGTTTTTTGCACATCCAAATGAACGAGCCTCCGTAATTTAGAGATATAATTTCTTCCACCAATCGCCACCATCGCGAGCAATTGTGAAGTATCGGGTTTTGTGTCGCAATCAGTTGACGGAGGCGTCATTTATCAAGTTCACTGCTATTATTACTGTTTATTGCTTACAACAGGGATTCCTAACCTTTTTTACTTAGCGGCACACTTGATCATTTTATAAATTTTTACGGCACTCTTCGAAGTCAATGTTATAAATATAACTATTAATATTAATAAATAATATAAAATAAATAAACACACATACAAAGAAAAACAATTACATGGCACACCAGCAGAATTTCGTGGCACACTTTTGTGCCACGGCACAGCGGTTGGGAATCCCTGACTTACACAATACAATAAACTATTTTTGGTCAAAGAAATAAGTGGAAACGTGCTATAGTAGGAGCTGCGCAAACTACTACGCGTTTTACTCACCACCTACTTGCGTTCTCTCGCTGTATGCACCATAGTTCGAAAATATAAAATAGCTTTCCGTTATACCAAACAACAGCTAATTATCGAAATAAATTTTAGTGAAATTAAATCAAATCTAAACATTAAATAAATACTTATATAATTACTATTATTATTAATATGTAAGATAAATCAACTTAAATTTGGTAAAAATATTTTTATACTATAATTTTTAAATAGGGAATTTTCAAATTTTTTTTAGAGCATTAAAATCTCAGCACTAATAATGAAAAATATTACTATTTCCAACAAGACTGTATTCAAGCTCATTTGAAAAAAACGCGACAGAGTAGGGGGGAGGTGTCTCAGTGTAAATCGTATTACGTGTGCACGCGAACTTCACCACGGTCAATTGTTATTATTTAAAAAGCGGACATACTTCGCACGATGGGTGTACTTCGCACGACAGGTGGTATTCTCTTGACGGGCGTATTATATTTTAAAGAAACGATAAATCATTTCTTCAGTAAAACGATTCTGAACGAAG
>JAIPRM010000622.1:0-19793 GCA_025469315.1 Stegophylla sp. TES_Ste_2020 | reverse complement strand
TCGCACGACGACATATACAACACTAAACTTATGTACATTATATACACGACACCGCGTCGCCGCGGTGCTCGCGTTATCGCTATACATTTATGTTACCAATATAAATAATATTGCCCGAACCGGAACAGTCGAAAAATACATAAGATGCAATAAAATATTACCAACTTTCAGCAACAATTTATAACCCATCTAAAGATATTTCGTTATATTGGTCTGTATTTTCTCCTAATTTTTTTCAACCAAACCCTTGTAAAATGTTTAATTATTCGTCCGTAAGAAATTTTATTGCACCAAAATATTCACAATGAAATTCTATTTGAGCACCAAGTTTGAAAAAAACCAGTTCAGCCAATTTTCTTTTATGTACATTTAAGTGTGTAATTTAGGTAAAACTAACAAATTTCATCTAAATTCTAAATTCAAACGGTTACAAAGAAAAAAACTTGACTTGCGATTTTCGAGATTTTTTCAGGTCAATTAGACATGTATGTCAGTGAGAAGTGAAAGATAGATAGATAGATAGAGATAGAGAGATAGAGATAGAGATAGAGAGAGAGAGAGATGAAGATATAGAGATAGAGAGATTTACTAACACTATTGAATTTTTCTTACCTGACGTTTCACTTGTTCTGTTATTTCTCTTTCACGGGCTTCAAAAGATGACGTTGATGTGTCATCAACAGCTGCAACAACTCTATTGACATCTAATTCTTTATTGTCATTATCAATATTTACGTTTTGTGGATTGTACAGATTTTCTTCATTGAGTTTCTGATCTGTCATTGCAGTTCTATGTTGTCTTTTATTAGATGCTGTTGAAGCTGATGGTTGTGTAACACTACCTCTAGAGATTTTCCTGTAACATAAAATTAAAACTATTTATAATTTATAAATTATTTTTATTTAAGTGAATGGTAGTTTAATGATAATTTAAACAACATCAACATAATTAACACTATAACATATTAACTATAATAGCTAATGATTGTTTCTAAAGAATTCAGTAGTACTATTGTTTAACCTTCTTTTCATTGTTTGTCATTGAAAGAATGTCAAGGTGGACTTGTTTTCTTAGATTATCATAATATGTACATCATAAAAAACCCTTGTTAGATTTTCTCATTCTACAATAGAATGGTTAGGTTAATTAGGAGTATTTAAATAATTTAACACATTGTTCAAAACACAATTTATAGCAGCATGTATAAATTTTTAGTTATTTTTTAAGATACTATATGTATTCAGCACTTAAAAATAAATCCTTTATTAATCACAAAAATTTACTATTCTGAGTTACTAAAACCAACCATTTAGGGACAAAATAAGAAATTCTAACACTGGTTTTCTATAACATCATATAATAATTTATGAGAAAAAAAAATATGCTGTCCTCCTCTTAAAGGCCATCAAAAGGTAATTGTATCAAGTCATTTTCGGGTAGTTAGTATAAAATGTGTTTTCCAAATTGTATATAAACATGGAATAAAATATATTTGCAATCCAATCCAATTGACAACTTCAATAATTTTAAATTACCATAGCTAGTAAATTATCACTAATAATGTAACATTAAAAGTCTAATTACTCACTCTACACTTTTATTGAACTTATCACAATGTTTGTTAATTTGTACTTCTTTTTCTTCGAATTGTTGGTGTTGCTGATGAATGTTACCTCGATGATGGTCCAATAACAGTATGCGACGTATCTCGTCAGTGAAATCTGGACCTGCTGTGATACTGCCAGTTCCTTGGTCTTTACTAGTCAATTGTCGTCGCTGTTGTTTTTTCCAAGGCGTTGTAGGTGACCCATATTTTTCAACAGTCACCATTGGGTTGGCAATGATGCCAAGGATATCTTGTCCAACAATATTTGTAGGAGATCTAGACTGTCCTTCAGTAATTTCTATGTTTTGTTGTTGACGGCGTCGTCGTCGGCGGTTAGAACTATTGCCACCACTAGTGTTGGTGTTTGTGGAACGTATACGGCGGCGGTTCAATGATTGTGTACCTCCACACGTGTTAGAAGTAGGTTCTGCCATTGGTGGAGACTTCAATGACGATGAAGACGCAGCAGTGATATCGCAACTTGAAAGAGGCGACTGGAAAGATGCTGACCGTCTGACTGGAGATGAGTTGGCCGTCGTTGATGGAGACCATTGGCGAAGTAATAAATGTTGATGCTGCTTTTGCTGTCTATAACGTTGATTAATAGGTGAAACGGCCACAGGTGAAGCAGCCGTATCAAAACCATCAGTATCCACTAGGTCGATGCCACCGCCATCTTCTGTTCCAGTGTGGCCATAGCTTTCATCTGACGATGATGTGTTGGTGGTTGTGTTGTAGTTGTTGTTGGAAGTGGTTGTACCATCAGCATCTGTGGACCCGTCAGACGATGACAACGAAGATGGCGGAGAAGACACGCTAACAAGACTTCCTACATTAATTGGTGAACGGAATGACAAAGGCCATGCTACTGGACACAGTTCATCTTTGATACTCGGCCGAGTAAATTGTTGTTGTTGCACGGCCATTGACAGCGGATGATTAAGCCGCTGTTGGCGACGTTTCCGTGGATCATGGTGATGTCGTTGACGGCCAGCTACAGTGTCTGAGGATCGTGGTGGAGCTGGCAACGGTCTATCAGCATCAAAGTTCTTTGATGGAACTGCAGCCATTGCCGTGTTCACTAGCGGCAATACAGTAGGTCGACGCGCTTGTGTCTGCTGGTAATAATGAGTATGTGAATTGGTGTCCTTGACTCCAGTAGTGGAATTAGAGGTATATGTAGGTTTAGCATTAGTAACAGCATTAATAATAATAGTGGCTGCAGTATTAGTGACTGGCTCCAATTGTTGTGAATCATCACCGAAAATACGAACAAGGCCTCGGGGTACAGGTGCTGAACCAGACTGCGAAGAATGTTGACTGTTCTTTTGATGTTTTTGCAGTGGGCGAGCGTATGTGACCACAGACCCTGGAATGTCCCGTTTCTGCTGATGAGGAGTTTGATTTTTGTCACAAGACAATTGAATACCTGTTATTTGAACGCAAATAAAACGTGATTAGTACATGGTATTAAAGTCACATTAAAAAAAAACAAACAAATGGTTTACATTAAAAATGTAAACATCAAAAGTGTTTTCGTCAAATGGTTAACATGGCAAAAAAAGTAGTGTTTACCAAATGTTCGCTGGTGTTGATCAAACTGTCTATTTCGTTCTCCACTATATTGTGGTTTTATTATTTGATAATGAGAATGCTGCATCCGACGTGAGTTGGTTGGCAGTGGACTGCACGGTGGTGGAGGTAGAGGTGGAGTCTTTTGATATTTGGAACATTTGTTTCGTGATTCTTGATGAACCTTATAGTAAGAGTTTTGAGCGTGCACATTAACGACTGAAACTGCATTAAGTGATTGGTCACGTTCTGATTGTTGTGTAGTGATGCGCTGAGGAGTATTTTGACAAGGTCGAACTGGTGTTATTGGATAGAGTCTGGACTGTTGATGATTAGACTCATAGTGATGATTGTGGTATTTTTTGTGTGTAGCATTTTTTGCCTGATGATCGCTTGAAAGAATTCGTAAAGCTGAATGATGGCCTTCATCAGGTATGAAATTTTCACGGACGAAATATACAGCCTTTTTGAGGTCTTTGTTCATCGTCTTGGCTTGGATATCAAATTCATATTTAGGATTTTTCAACGATTTCATTGATTCGTGTACACAATTTGTAACTTGTGTTCTACCTGGCACACCAGTAGTATCCATTTGTCTGGCCACATTCACTGAATTTCCCCAAATATCGAATTGTGGTCTTTTCCAGACTCCATCATTGCAGCCAATTAATCCAGCTACTGCAGGTCCAACATTTACTCCTATACAAAAATACAAAATCTGATGATATATGTTTCTTCAAACCTAATTTAATATATAGATCTAAATCAGTGTTTTTCAAGCTGTGGATCATGACCCATTAATGGGTCTTGAGTCGATATTTGGTGGGTTGCAAGAAGTTTTATTAATTACACAGATTCTAAAAAATTTATATTTTTAAATAAAGCTCTCCAACAAATGATACAGTTGCACATTAGTAAAATTATATACATTTATTAACCAATAAATGAACAAGTAATAAACTAATTTTGTTTTATAGCACTGTAATTTTTTTCTTGTAAATGTAAACCCTGCTGTAAAATCCACTGTAAATGTGGTTTATGACAGATTTTCATAGGGAAAATTGTGTCGTAGTTCTAAAAAGATTGAGAACCACTGATACTAGATTAGTGGTTTCCAATTGGCGGTCTATGGACTCCCAATGATTTGTTGGTCAGTTTTAGGGTGTACTCAGCGGTTGAGCTTGAGATGACAAAATCCTCTATTTTTTAAGTAATTTTTGAGAAGATATTGTTCATATTTTACAAAAATATGTATAAAATTCAAATAAATCATAAAAAGAATGTATTTGTTAACATTCATGTTTAACTTAAGTTGAAACGTATACTTATTCAGAAAACAAAAAACTTCCACAAAAATCTCTGTGAAAAAAGGGGACCAATTTGAGTTTTAACTATGAGTGTGTGGGATAATACTAATTGGGAACCACTGATTTAGACTATTAATATGGCCAGTAAAAATTGAGAGCCATGTAGGAAATTTTTTTATGAAATCTCATTTTTAGATGTTGTATACATATTATATACTTACCAACTCGAAGAGTGAAAGGTGTTGTAAATGAATAGTGTGATTTCCCTAGCGAAGACAGTGTCACTGTCTGTTGATGATGTAGTATACGACGCATGTCACAAACAAAATCTAATGCAAATGTGACATAATGTGCTGCCAGTACATCACACAGTTGATACCCATTTTGTATATTATTAATTATGTCTGCTCTGCCATTACTAATAATATTGTTTTCTTCAATTATATTATTATACTGATCGGATTCGTTATATCTCTTTTCTATATCCTTCAACTCTATCATCATCTGACGCTCTGTCCTATTCTGATGTTGCAGACCAACAGCTGCCATATATGTATTTGCACCAAACAACTTTATTTTTTCTACAATGCCTTGAAACTTAGGGATATCAAGTAGCTAATTAAATAAAAAAAAAACATCCAATTAAATTAAAAATAATGATTTACAGATTTTAAAAAATTACTTGATCAAATTCACTGATTATATCATGAAGTAATGTAAGCTGTGAAATGCTGTTTTGACTGTTATGATTACCATTAGCATGAGTATATGGGAGTGGTTGATCTTGTTGAACAATTGTAGCGGAAATAATGACAATACTCTGGTAGCCACAATGATAAAGTGGTGGTAACATGAAAGCTGGAATTTGATTTTGACCAGGGTCTTGCTAATAATAATGAAAAAATAAAAATAAAAATTTCTTAACTTTTAATGTAAATCTAAGTATTTATAATTTATTATTCTTACTATTATAGTTAATGGTATTGGTTGTGTATTTGTAGTAACATAGTTTTGCCGTTGTCCTGTTTCTTTACATTCTACATCAATTTCATTTATGTCTCCACCACATCTTTTTCGCAATGAATTAACCACATGGTCTGGTAATATGGCTCGTAAAGTTCGCTGATGGGCTGTGCACAGAACACCTAATCGTCTCATATCACGGTCTATCTATATAATTAATAATTTATTTTAATTACATAGATACATTAAAAGGTCAAAATGATGGCCGAACACACTGATTATATAGATTTATAATTACTCACCTTAATTTGATTATGAGCTTGTCGATTTTGTAAGTGATACTTGTGAACAAAGGAGATTAATGTCGCAATGGCAAATGTAATGGCATATATTGTGGCTGTTGTAGTATTCAAGCCAGTAACACACTGTTGCTCTCGATCTAGTAATTTTAACCTATAGTCAAAATTAATATAAATGTACTGTTAAAAAAAAATATACTATTGTAGTATATGGGTAACCATCATCCAATACATGTAATCTTTAACAAAATGGTTAATAAGAAGGTACCACATATTTTTTTGTTGTCTCTGTCCAACTAACAAATAATAAAGCAAAATTACGCTACACAAAGCATCAATTGTGCTATTTGGGTTAATTTTAGAAATTTCATCTAGCGTTTTATTAGACCTGTAATTTATGTAAAATTTTGTCCGACAAAGATGTTACAAGGTTTTGAGTTTCAGGTTTCTTAAATAAACATAACTTCTCTAAGGAATATTTTATAAATATGTATTCCTTCAAAAATATGTATATTTTTTTTTAATCCTGTTAAATTTTTTGTTAACTGGTCTAAGACAACAAACGCAGTAAACGTAATAAACGTTCTCTTAAAAAAAGAAAAATAATAAATTATGAACATTTTGTTTAATGAAAACAAATAATTTGTTAAAATTAAAATACAAACAGATAATGATGGTTCTAAGTATATGGGAAATAATAATAATATTTACAAGTGCTGATTTTCTTCATTATGACTTTGATGCATTGTTATATTGATTGCTTGAAAATTAACAATAATATCCCATTGGCTACAGTACGATGATGTTAGCGATGATACTGAAGCAGCAATAAACACATGTCTATGTGTAAAGTGAACAAATGCTATGGCAAATACGAATGTCGTGACAAACAATATTCCGAGTTTTATTCGTAATGTTGGCAGTGATCCGTAATAAATAGGAAATGAGATAACAATAGACACATACACTAAGCAACACGTGAGCACGGCATACTGAGGCCATAGACATGTCAGAGGACTGTGATGTTGTTGCATTGTGGTGTTATCTAAAGGTTTGTTGAATCTTCCATTTTCATTATTGATATTGGTTTGGTCATAAATGGAGTTAATTGTGGCAATTGTGGGAACTGGTTCACAAGTGAACTAAAAGACATTAAATAGAAAATTAAAAAAAGATCATAACAGATAATAAAGTTGTGTGCAGAGTTCTTAACTCTAACCCTTTTAAAGACATACACTCCTTTAAGTATAAAAGGTATAATCAGCCTTGGAGATCACTGATAACAAAAATTATTGTTTATTTATAATCACCAAACTAATACATAAAAAGTATAAGTCATTATTCCATGAAACCATAGACCTCCCGCGTGCTTATGGACTAAGAATTAAGATCTCTTAGTATAAAAGTAATATAATATAGTAATTTAGTATAAAGCATGGTTATCTACTCAAGTTGGCGGATAATGCTATATTACCTATGTACTTAACTGATCTATGTAGAATTGGATTAAACTAAAGTCCATGTAGCTAGGAGACTTACATTTACATGTAGAACATAGGCTTATTCATAGTATTTTACCAATAATTAATAAATGATTACATTCCCGAAAATCTAACATATAGCTTTTTTTAGAGATAATGAAAAGCACTTAATAAATGCTTTTGTTACAAATTACTTTGATAAACGATAAGCAAGATTTTAACAAACCTAAATCCACTATATATATAATACTAGCGATGATAAATTGCGATTACAGAAGTAGCAATTACTACTCTTATTACCAATCAAAATAACCCAATTAAATAAAATATCAGTACCCGTTAAACTGCTACTTATTACTACCTTACTACTGAAAATCACTAATAATTTTAGTCATCATTATGAACTAGATACTAGATATAATAAGAAAATATATATATATAAATTCCTATATTATATAATAATGTAGGAAAAATTAGCTACTGCTACTGAAAAAATTACAGTGACAGCTACTCAACATACTCAATCATGTAATGATTATTACTATTTTATAATCACTACGAATTAATTTAACTGCTATTTGTCAGATTTTGTGCTACCGATACTGAAAAATAATTTTAAGTCAGGAGTTCTTAACCAGTGGTCCATGAACCACCAGAGTGGTTTTCATTAGAGTACATGGCTATTTATCGGAGTGATTGTTTTTTTTTTTTTAAAAATAACTCAAAAATATATTTCTATGAAATGAATTCAAAAGGCAATAATTTATTGAAATGATAACTCTTTTTTTTTTTTTCAAACATAATAAAAAATTAAGAAAAACGTATCAAATAGCTCACTGAAACTTAAAATAAACTGAAAATAAAAACTTTATTTTAAAATAGCATTACATCATTTACGATATACAAAAATCACGATTTATATATGTCAATTCAATAATTACTTGTAGTTATACTTAAGACAGACATTTTTTGTTTTGAAGATTTACATATATATATATATATATATAAAATAATTACATTAATTAATAAATCTCATTTTATACAGTACCATTCGTCAGTTTCACATTTGTTATAAAATACTATTTTGGTCAGTTTTACATATTGTAAAATAAAATTGTTTTTACTAGCTGATTCTGCAATTGAAGATGTTAGTATTCTACTGTAAGCGAGTAGTCTTATCTTATGGTATGTTCTGGTTATTTGATTAATACATTGTATTTTAAGTGGTTTGAAAATAAAACATTACATTCCAACAATTATTACACTCTTGAAATATTAAGATGTTTGATAATTAATTTTGAACATAAATAACTATTTTCTGGTCCATATTTTTACAAATATTAATTTATTTTCAATAGTAAGTGACCTGAATAAAGTTTTTGTTAGCCTATTAGTCAACCTCTTTGTATAAATTTTTTTACACATTTAATATTATCTTTTGTATTACAGTATGATTATCAACACTAGGAACATCTGTAACAAAACAAAATTAGAGGACTTTAACACAGAAAAAGAAATGAAACAAACGGTTTTATTTTGTAATCATTAGTCACAAAACATTGTGATAATATCGAGATTTGATAATATACTGCAATAATTACCTCCTTGAATAAAATGGAAGAAAATTACTTCAAATATTATCATTAATTAGTATAGTTAGCAATCTAGTTTATTTTATATATTTGTGTAATTATAAACTATGACCATTGATAGACTATTCGATAAACAATGATTTAAATAAAACAAATATGCAACTACATAATGTGGCCAACAATGAAACACAAAATATTATTTTACAGTTTTAAGGAGTGTGTACACTATAGTCAGTGGTTTTAAGTTTGTTAATACCTCACCAACCGTTAATTACAGTAATTGGCGAATAAAACATTTATTATGTGCATTTCATAATCTTTAAAAAAAGGCACAAAGTAGATTTTATTAATAATTTAAATTAAATTTAGTTTATTAATTATTGCTAAAATACTATGAATAGGCATATATTATACATACAAAAGTAAGCTTCCAGACCACTATTAGTCCAATATAACGTCACATAGACTACTTGTAAAATAGCATCTGCCAACCTGAGTATTAAATAACAATAATATAAAAACCTGCACCAGCCATCAGGTGGTCAAGGTTTAATAAATAATATCCAACAATCTTGAACACTTACAGCATTTAATAAAGCCAATAGACATACAAGTAACACAACAACCACTTCACCAGCAGCACTAAGCCAAAAGAACCACGTGCATTTCTTTTTGTCTTGGTATTTTCTGGTAAGCCGCTTTCGTTGCCTACGTCTATGGTTTCTGTTATGGCTATTACTCATTGGCTGTGATTTTTGTAGATGATTTTTTAATTGGTGTTGTGGTGGTGACATTCCTGTCGCTGCCACCATTACAGCATTCTCATTCCGAAAGCCTAGTCTACTCTCAATATCACTCTCATCAGAAGACATACAAGAGGACACCTCATCATTATCTAAGCAACATGTGAACCAATTATGATGTCTATTACAGTGGCAGCAACGACACCATTTTGCAATACACCACCATTGATCATTATTATTGTCAAGTTGTTGACTGCGGGTCATCATCACATTACTTGTTCTCCATTGAAATGGGTTGAATATACGAGCAATTAATGAAATGCTATGATGACAGACAAATAATTGTGTAAACATTTTGCAACCACCATTGCTACTATAACTGTTATCACTATAACTGTTATCACTATCATTATTATCACTATCATAGTGGTGATAGTAATCGTCATCATCTTCAGTTGAAGCAGCAGCATAAATTTTGTTATGAAATTTGGGACGAGGAATCCAACCAATCAACAAGGCCATTACATAAATTAATTCTCCCTACACAAATACAAATTATATAACTATAAACTTATTGAAATTATACTGGGTGTTAAATTTAAAAAAACTTACTGCAGTTATGATAAAAGGAGTTATAAACGTGATGCCAAGTAAGATAGTCCAAGGCATGGTGGTCACGTTCACCACAAACAGAGAAATAATTACAAATAGAAGTAGTAGATGTGATTTGGCCAATCGGAAGAGATCATCATCGTTAAATTTACCCCTGACCTTATTGTTAATGTCATTATCAAATCCTCCAAATACATCAACTTCCCATCGACTGTGAAAATCCTACAAAATAAGCAAGCAAATATCTTCATAACTTTTTAGTAAAAATACAAAATATCATAAAAGGAATAATAATAATAATAGATTGTGAATAGACAAAAGACAAGATGACAAGTAACTGATTAAAATAAAATAATTTTAGCTTAGATTAATTATATATATGTATATTATGGTAGTTTTAAAACCCAGTCATACCTAGCTCCTAATTAATAATTACAAATGAAAATATATTACATACATAACTGATGATAATACATAAGTGGGGTATTATTATTTTTAATTATTTAATTTATTTTGATTTTTATTATCTCATATATAAGTTAAATTTGTTTAATTGATCTACATTTATAAATTTAAATGTTTTATTTGTCCATGAATTTTTATGTATATTTTATAAAATAATTTTTTTTACGTAACCTTATGATGACCCAGTGCCGAAACTAGTAGTTACCATAATATACACACCATAAGATTCTAGGTTAAAATAATTTTATTTTACAAAAGAAATAATATTCGAGCATTTACTTTATTTAATTACATGCTACTAACCATTATGGATTTAGTAGCAGAACTTGTATTTAGTTTAGTTGACACAGCTTGTAGTGGATCTTGCTCAAAATATTTACTCCGCCTGTGGCGATTCATGATAATTTTTACAGATGTTGTGGGAGCAGCTGGGGGCAAAGCAACCGCTGTCACCGGGAAGTCGACCACAGCTGTAGTAGTGGTTGGCAGAATTTGTTCAGGCAATATCTCTGTTTCAGGTGTTGGATCGATGATACGTTGTCGTTGAGTTTCCTCTTTTTGCAATAGAATCTCTATTGATTGACTTATCAGTAACTCAATGCCTTCTACGAAGTTATTATTATTACTGAGCTCATTTTGGATTTCTACATAATTTTTGTGATTTTTAGTTGGATCACCATACATTTCTGATTCTGAACTAGGACTCTAAAAAAAAGTGGAAATGGCAGTTAGGTTTGTTTACAACTAATAAGTTGATTGACAAAAGTATTAACAAGAATGTAGCTCACCTTTGCTTTAGGAACTACAAAATATGTATCGATTTGGTTATGAGAGAGAAATTGATTTCTTTGATCCTCATGATTTCGTTCAAAGGTGTAGTTGTGTTTATTGTCATTAGAATCAGAACCTAGGAAAGAGAAGTTGAAGATGTTGTTTTGAACGTTCCCTGCACCTTGAGGATTTGAAGCCGGGGAAGTAACTACTTTTTTAGTTATCTGTTCAACTGTGGCTTGGCTAACATGCACTAAACCTGGACGACCACTGGACTCAATAAATGATGCCACGTGAACATCATGACCCCATGCACCATACTGCCAGCGACTCCCAGACACAGAAGGAATTCCTGTGCTACCATTGAAACCCAGCACACCACACGCAATTCGGCCTGAATGAACACCAACTTGGACATTCAGATTAATCTTGTGACCACGACAAAGCTGAGATACATCGAAAACCACGGTCCTATTTTATTTTGAGAATTAGAAATAGGTACCATCATAATTGAAAATATGATAAATTATATTATATCTACACAACTACTAGGCTTAGGTTAAGTTGAGCAATGTCTTACATTTATTTTAATTGTTTTGTTATAATTGAGTATCAAGGTTGTTTATTTATTTTAATTTTTAAAAGATAATATACCCAACTGAATAATTTCAGGTGATATTAATGCAATTACTAATTAGGGTGAAGTGGGACAATGGGGTAAGTGCTTTCCCAGCATCTCAGTCAATGAAATTCGTAATAAAATTGTCAAGATAGGAAATTAATTGTCTGAGTATCCTAAAATAAGCATTAAATGTTTGATATAGTGTATGATATCACCTGTTGGTCTTATCTGTTTTTCAAAATCCGAGTGGTTTTAATCTCTTATTTTTAAAACCAAGATCGTTGTTTGTAATTTTTATGCCTGTTGAAGTTTTTAGTCTAGATTGTTGAAACTTTGGTATTTTATGTTTTCTATGTTTATTTTATGATAATCTTGTTGAATTATACTTAATTTTTATTTGAATAAGTGTTTTGTTCAAATATGCACTTTCCTTGTACAGATTGTTGTATGGGACAAGTACAAATTTACCAAAGAGGTATGAGTGACTATCTAAGTCGCACTTACCCCATATATATATATATATATTTAATTTGGTACATAACTTTTTTTTAATATTTTTAGGGTTAAGAGTTATTTAAGTTGCTAATATTTACTTAAAAATTTGATACATAACGAAAAAAAAAAGTAAAATGAAATAAAATATAGACAAGAAAGCCGAATGTACTTCTCACCACAGATACTCTTCACTCCATGGATCAGATACTTTTAGTAGGTATGAAGAATTTTAAAGAAATGATAAATCATTTCTTCAATAAGACAATTCTGAATGAAAGAAGTTAATAATATAAAGAAAAATAATAGTCGTCATTTTCAACACACCCATCAAGAGTATCTGACCCAAAGAGCAAAAAATAATTGTGGTGCAAAGTATGCATGGATTTCTTATCAATATTTAACTTTAATAAATAAAAAAAAAGAAAAAATAATTAATGAGGAAAAAAAAGGTGTTAAAAAAAATATCCAAAATTTTTTTTTCACATTTTCAAAATTTTCTTGCACCAAAATGTTTCTCATATTATTGTTTATCTCAGTTTTCATAAAGTTTAGATCAAAAAATGATAGTTTCCTAGTCTTTTTTGTTAAATTTTGGAAACTTTTCCCCTCAAAAAAATTTCAGAATTGAAAAATTCAAAAAATGACCTTTCTTAAGTACAACAAACTAGAGGCAAATCAAGTTTAAAAAAATTTCTGATCTTTTAAACAAGTATTCACAGAAAATAATAAATGAAAAATAAACATCATTGTAAAAACACTTTATTCAGAATTTAAAATCCCAACAGTTTATAGGTATGTTCAATTTTATTGAATATTCTACCTTTATTGGTCATTTACCTAATTATATTTTAGTTTTTGACATTTTATAGGTACTTAATAAAAAGTTTAGAGAAAGATATATGAAGTATCACTATTTTTTTAATATTTATTAAAAATATATGTATTAAATTTGAAAATATTTAAAGTGCTGTCATTTGAAGAAAAATTTTAATAATTTTATGATTTAAAAGCAAATTTTAGCTTATAAATTGTATTTTTAGATTACTGCCCCATATCATCATTATGCATAATACATGTATTTTTGGTGATCTGATTATGCTCTTACCCCATGCACTGGGGTAAGTAAGGATTTTTTTTTATTTTTTAAAAAATAATTAATATCTTAAAAACCATGTATGATAAATGTATCATAAAAAAGTTAAAATATGATGCTAATATGCTCAATAAATTGTTTGATATATTCTAGATATATTTTTTAAAAAAATACAAAAATATGCTTTAATATGCAAAAAAAAAAAAAATTCAATATAAAAAGATTCAGAACTGGCAGTCGTCTGCAAAACGACTTTAAATGATTTGAAATTGGGGTTTACAGACCAAAACCCGACCCGTGATACAGATAGGAAAACACAAAAAGAATATATATCTAGCATAGTATTATATCATAATTCCTTCTACATATAATTTTAAAGAACAAATAACATAAACATTATTCTTTTATATACTTAATATAGTGAAATATACACAAGAATACACACTTCCTTAGTCATAGTAGCATGGCATATCATCACAGAATAACAGATAATATTCTGTGGTGTAATTTAATACAAAATAGTTTTAAGTTTTCCACCATAGAGTAATGAAACTTTCAACTATGGACGTTTATATAATATGCATCTATGCTTTTAACACACATACTCATATCACAGAAAGACAGATGTATAAGTAGTGTGATCAACTTAACACAATTTTAATACAAAAGTACAATTCATAAGAAATTTTAATTGAAAACGGTTTTTTTTTTTTTTTTTTTAATTTTATTAAATTTAATTCAATAATAATATTAATAAAAAAATTTAATTAGTCTGTTTTCCAATAAATGTACAAAATAAAAATGTAAAATATAAAACATATCAATAAGGCTAAATATTCTTAAATATGGAAAAAAAAATTTTTCTTTGTACTCTATACAGACTAAATTGTCCATATTTCTGACTCCCATAAAACTACATAATATGTATATTATACTGAATAACAATATGCAAAAACCTAAATATCCAAAATCTAGTGATAACTAATGACTAATGACTAATTTTGATGGTGAATTCAATTCCTCTATTTTATAAATAATTTGACAAGGAATTGTTAAAATAGAGTATAAATAGCATACTAAAAAACTTAACCAGTTAGATTTTTAAATTATGAGTTGCACTTGCCTCACTTCACCCTACTAATTTTTCATAATTATTTTCTGGAATTGTAAAAGTTAATATTTCTCAAGAATGGTTTTACAAGTCATATATTAACAGAAGTATCAGTGTTTTGAGTAAATTTTTTTTTTAATAAAATGTTATTTAATTGCATTCCAACAAAACTATTGATAAGTAAAACAAATATAATTAAGTCAAGAATATTACAACCGCGTATATGAGGTAAGATCTTTATTTATATGACAACATTTATACAAAACCACAGTAACATTGACATTGGAATAATGTTCAATTTTGATAACATTTACACTCACCTAATGGCGTCAATTAGATCCAGTCCCATTTGAATAGCATTTTTTGCGTGTTCATCATTATTTATAACGTACTTAGAACTCTTCAACTCTTCATCAAATTCGTAACCTTCTTCAGATGGTAAACCAGCTACAAAATATACACGATTTCCAAGTAAATGTACTGGTATACAATGATTTCGGCGAGCTATTCTCCTAAATAGGTCAGCTAGTAACCGATCAACAAGTGTAATCATGTTGAGGGACTGGTTATAACCCGCTTCTCCATGGAACACGGCTAATGAAGAACTATCCCAGAATCCAGTCATGTTGGCAAACACTACACTAACATTTTCGTACTCTTTTAGATACATCCTAGGAAGTCGAGGAGTCTGACGTTGTAAGTCTTGCTGATGTTGTTGTAAACTTAACTTGTTTTGTTGGTTACTATTGTTGAAATCACAGCTTAAGTTAAAAGAGCGTGCAGCATCAGCAACAATATCATATTTCATTTCCAAAAACACACGTCTTGGTAACAAAGATGTCAAGAGACGATTCTATTTTACAAAAAAAAAAAAAAAGTTTTAAAAATTCACATAACCTAATATTTAATAGTAAAAACACATTTTACAATTCGATCAATTAACTTATTGATACTTTCAAGGCAAAAGGGCCTTGGTGACATTTTCATGATTTTCAGAAAAAAACATTTTTTTTTGTTGTTTTTACTTTCAAATAGTTATAAACTTATAACTTTTTTTTTACGTGTTTTGAAATTTTTGACAAAAGATGTTTTTTCTTACCTTTATGTTGGATTTAATGCCATGTAATTTTCCGTATGATAAGATTATAATTTAAGTAATAATAATAGTTTTAATAAAATAAAATAAATTAAAATATTGATGCTTAAGCCCCTATATAATTTCTTCAATCTACTATCACTATATGTGTAAGCCATATAAAATAAAACCCTAATGTCGCTTTGTCTCTTTTATTCAGACAAACATTTTATACTAATGGCATTAATCCCCCAAAAATGTTGTTTTTATCTCATATGTTCCTCAAATATTTTATGCTATTATCCTCTAAAAATGCGTTTAGACCTCATATTTCTATATGTCTAAACAAAAGTGGTGTATATACCCAAAATGTTTAAACTAAATATATCTTTATATAATTATCACAAAAATATAAGACTTTGATCAACAGATAGTATTCGAATTACAATATCCAACCTTACAACTCTTGTCCCTTAGATCCTAATGATGATTAGTCTCTTTTGCCTTGTCGCCGTAAATATATAATTAGTTGTAATTTTGAACATATTAGTTGTATATTACCAACAAAAATAACTAGATGAGTATAATCATAAAATAATATTCATATTTAAAGTGCAAACAATGAAATAAAAGTTGGTTATGCCCTATATATATATATATATATTTTACCTGGAAATGCATAAAATTTATAAATAATAATAATATATAAAGAATAAAGTATCATAAACTATGACACTTGAAGAAGGTATGCAGTTAAAAAACATCGGGGAACTGAAAAAACACTTAACTATTTAAGAATAGTGAGCAACTGAATTTAATTTTATAAATTCAATTTTAAGATCGGCCCATCCTTTGCTCTTCGAGTGGGATATTCTTAGTAGGTGTATTGAATTTAAAAAAAAATGATAAATAATTTCTGCAATAAAATCACTCTGAGCGTAGCTTCAGATAATTATAGACAATAATTATTGTCAGTTTTGAATTGAGATGTTTAACAATTGTTATATAATAAAATATTGTTGAGATTTACAAGGTATAAGCAATATTATTTTTGGAATAGGTGATCACAGAATAATGTGTTACTTAAAAAAATTAACATCACTGATCACTGTAAAAATACTAGCTTTTTTACTCCACTCATAATCTAAAAAAATAGGAACGGAACTTTCAGACCTTGGTTAAAAATATAAATTAATTATATCAATTATAAAAATATAATTTTCTCCATTATTTGGAGGTGCAGTAAAAGAAGGTTTCACTGTATAAGTAAAAATTCAAGATTTAATATTTTATTTTTTTTATGATGAGTTTTATTACAAAGATTTTATTTTATTTCAAATTTTATGTTTTTATTATATCCTAGGAATGATTTTTATTTTTATGAATTTATAATTATATAACTATATAAATTAAATATTTATAACAAATAAATACAAAGTTAGTATAATCATTTGAAATGCAATACATATTAATAATCACTCCTTAGATGCCCAAAATACACAGAAATGTACCTTCTGTAACCTTTTTAAAAAAATTCAAAAATTATGAAACTCATAAAATATTGTTTTTAAGTCATTTAGAAGTATATTAAATATATAAAAAAAAAAAATTTAATTCAGCCAAATTAATTTGGGTCTGAAAGGGTTTATATATATAAAGACAATAATTTTAACTCATTAAGAACCAAGGAATGGGTCTTTATTTACCAGTTTCATCATTCTAATAATAGTTCGATTAGTTAAATAGTTGCATTGACTAAAAGGAATACGGAAAAGGAAAGAGTATCTCGAAGAGAAAGTTGGAACTCTAAAATGAACTTTAGATAGGAAGGCAAGTGCATCAACTTCACCATTAATAAGTTTGAATAGAAACATTAGATTATCCTGTTTTCTCCTATCACGTAAGGTGAATATATTGAGACACTGCAGCACTGATTCATACTCGTGAGGAGTGCATTCAACGTGTAAAATAAAAGCCGCAAAATTTAAAACTTGCGCTGAACCCTTTCCAGCTGACAGTTACCATCAAATGTGTAAGGATTCCAGATCATACAAATCTCCAAAATAGATCAGACAAATGAACCAATATATAGGCTATTCAAAATGAGATTACTCGGTGGCAACTAGGCTTTGTTTGTGACGGTCAGGCGGCGCCCCCACCATCGATCATGTGACTCAGGCTCGGATTACCAGTAGGACGCGCGTCGTGTGACACATAACGTGAATGTACGTACATACATATTTTGTGATTGTAACGCTATGTATTTAAAATTAATTGTACACATCGGTAGTTGAAACTAGAATAGAATAATGTGGCACTCTCGTAACCGGCGACATGTCAGGTGGGTGACACTATTGAACAAAGCCAAGCCCATGTGCACTGACTCGGTCGCTGAGTAATGATTTCACTTTGAATAGCCTATAAGACCTTTTAGAAAACTAAAAAATTTTAATTTAGCTGAAATTATCTTAACAAATCCCAGAAGTTTCAGTGCCTTGCATATAACTTTCTCAATGCACATCTGGAAATTAAAAGACCAAACAAAAGTTATTATACAATCCATAACACCTGAAGACTTTAAAGTAATAATTTATTGAGTATTTGAAAATGATAAGAGTTTTAGGAACAAGTGAAAGACATGACATGGCATTTAGGGATACTTAGCTCCAAGCCAAGTTCCCTAGCCTAAAAAATGACAGAGTTTATAACATATTATAACAGTTTGCAGTCATTTGTGGAGTTCATACAGAGGAAAAGCTCAATATCATCTGCAATTAATATTAAAAATTGACAGTGCTTTACCACACCCTTAAAACCATTAATAAATCACGCAAATAGAATGCTAGAACAAAGTTCATTAATCTTAAAAAGTTGTTTCCTCTTAAAAAAATAGAACTTGATCCATGATATTATTAGAAGCTCACCAAACCCAATCAATAATATAAGTTTTAACAGAGCACAATGATTAACGCTGTCAAAGATCTTGGCCAAGTCTAAATATATAAAAATCTACTGTGAATGCTTGCTAAAGGCTTTAAATGGTATAAAAAGTTATTGCAGAACGTCCAGTGCCAAAATCATGTTACTCATCGATAATGATTCCATTAACAGGTCTGTTATATGGACTTCAAAATAAAAGATTCAAGAAGTTTAGCAAGATGACAAATAATACTGATGAGTCTGTAATTAATGAGCTCCGTTATATCTACTGACTTAAATATCGAAGTAACAGTGTTAATTTTCCAAATATCAAGAAAGATACCTTCAGTTAATGATAAGATTATTAAAAATGAGAAATAGTGGAAAATACAATACTGATCTAAACTTAAAAATGAAGCAACCCAAGACATTATCAGGATCGACTGGTTAAGTAAGATGTTGCTTAGCTAGACTAGACTCAACACCGATTGTCATCTGATAATAATAAATTATCAAATTTTACACATAAATTATTGTACCGCCAAAACCTAAAAATTATACATAAGTATGATTATTGTACTCACCAACTTGTATGCCTGCAGTTTTAATGCAAGGCGCAGTCGTTTATGTTTTCCATTAACACTGGTGTGACCCTCATCAACTCTGATTTCTGCGTGATCTTGGACAATAGACTGGCGCAATAGCCATCCAGATAAGTTTATACATGTCAGTACTACTATGTTGGCCATAAGCTGTTATGTACATAAAAATAATGAAAGCAAGTTAAATTCAAGTACTTAGTGTATAATAAGAAATTGATAAATCCAACGAAAAAGTAAGTAACTCCAATTTGTCAATTGTTCAGCAAAACAAAAATCAAATTTGATTTTAGATTCTGAACGAGGTGAAGAAGCTTATGATTTTACAATGATGTATATTTTTTTTCTCTTTCTGTAAACACTTTTTCGTATAGAAATACTTGTCCGAAAGTTTCGATCAGTATCTCTATAGAACCGAAATCACACCCAGATGGTACTTTAAAGAGGTCATTTTTCCAATTTCTCAA
>JAIPRM010000621.1:24069-51167 GCA_025469315.1 Stegophylla sp. TES_Ste_2020 | reverse complement strand
ATTTTCTTTCGTAAAAACCTTTTCCTGGAAATTACGGACATCGTAAAAAAAAAATAAAAGCCAAATCGGCCCAGCCGTTCTCAATTGATGATTTGTTATACACTTTTGGCTGCAATGGGAAAACGAAGAGAGCTGTTTTTAGGGGTTTTCCGGCAATTATTCGAATTTTTCTCGCCGTGAAAACCATCATTGAACTTCAACGAACATTCGAAAAAAAGAATTGGCCAAATTGGTCCAGGCGTTGTTGAGTTATGCACTTACCAACACGTTTTGCGATTCATTTTTATATTATAGAGATATATATTTTTTTTTCTTACTATATTTTATTATTGAGTATAATAACTTCTGCATAATTTTTTTATTATTATTATTATAGATAATTTTACATAATATAATATTAACTATTCATTTTTTAAGTTATATCACAACATTTTTATTTATTGCAGAAAAACTGCATATTTCAAAATATATTATTGTATAATTCTATGTACCTGTAATCCTACTGGACCCCGATCTCCTTTAGGACCAGTTAAACCTCGTATTCCAAATTCTCCAGGGGGTCCGGGGAAACCTCTGTCACCCTTTTCACCTAAAATATATGATAACAATTAAAACAATAAAAAATCAATTAACAAACTGACTTCGAACATAAAATATTTAATTTTTTTTTTTGTTTACATAAATATGAAATTACGTAACGCAGGTTTTGTGCTAATTAAAAATCTCTAATGAAATTTTGAATTTGATTCTAAAGTAAATTGTCCTAAAGTATAATTTTCATTTGTTTTTGTTGTAATTCTCTATATTTATTATGATTGTGTCATAATACATTTTACTGGTAGGACGTGTGATAGCTGTGTGCGTAAACTATACAATACTTGTTATCGTGGTGAATTATCATTTATTCCAAGAAGCCGTTCCGCAACAATCATGGTACTTGAGTACCCAGAACATACTTATTCAGCTGTGCTTCGTCAATGATTCATACGTGTCTAGTTTGTACTTAAAACAATTTTTTTTATTTATTTTATTTTGCTCTTTTTTAATTTAGTTTATTACTAATAGACATTAGTACATTATTTTATATGGCTGAATGTGTAAAAAGTGATATAATTTCTAAACCTTTTTTAAGGAGATAATTTTCTAAAAATAGTGGCAATAAAAACATGTGGAACTTGTCTCCCGAATTTTACGAATGATCATAAAAAGATAAAAAGTAAATATAAATATGAGTAAAATATAAATGTGTTATACTATAATATACAACTATAAATACTTCGTCCATACTTCGGAGCCAGCATTCGCAACAAATAACAGCAGTTTATTGTGACTAAATTAATAATTTTAATGTTAATCCTATTAAAACGCTTAGTTAATGTATTACTAGTTTTACAACGACCTTTTAAAAGCTACAAGTCACGATAATTATGAATCATAATATAATAAAAATAAGAACAATAATAATAATGAATAATAATGAACAAATTGAAACACACCGATATATCCTTTCAATCCTGGTAAACCATCATTTCCTGGTAGTCCAGTGATTCCGGGTAATCCAATTTCTCCTTTATCACCCTTATGACCTAGAAAAATAAACAAAAATTGGTTAGAGTTAATTAAAAATTATATCTGATGGATAGTTTAGATTGGTTTATTATTGTTTTACTTTGATGTAATATGTCATTTGGTTGCGGTAAATTGATCGCAGTAAAATTGTCACTTAACAATTTTGTCACTTATACAAATTGGTCTTACAAATAACAAAATATTTGTAAATTGTATGGACCAATATCAGTAATAACTTTCAAATCAAAAACATATTATATGTGATTTATCTCTAGCTCTAGCATGACTTAAAATTGTAGTATTTTCGTTTATAAATTCACAAAATTTTCAAAGGATTAAAAATATTAAACGTTTAATTACTTTATCTCTATTCTGCAAAACACATTTTGTCGCAATCAGGTACATTTTTTGGACTTAGATTCCGTGAAATTTAAATCTTATTATTAGGCAACCGATTTATACGCAAATGCATATATGTACTGGAATAAGCTTTTTGAAATCTGATAAGAATTTTATTGTCCCCGATTTAAATTATTCTCATTAAAATAATACTTACTGTATTTTGCATATTTATCGTATTTCAACTTTTTTTTTTTTCACTTATTTTGCATATTTTGATGCATATTTGTACTTTTATAGTTCATATTTTTATTTATAGTACATATTTTTGTTCTGTCTTATATTTATATGTTCACAACTACATACATCTGTGTAGTGACATATCTGACTCGTGACCAAATTAATCGTAACCAAATTTATCAATTTATGTAACCAATTCACTGTATACCGTTTTACATGAGTATATATAATACACAGTTAAAGTGTAAACCAAATGTTTGACAAATTATTAATATATATATTTAAAAATAACGGTAATAATTATAGTAAGCATTACCTGGTAATCCATCAATTCCAGGTAGTCCAGGCATCCCTGTGCAAAAAAAAGAGAAATTTTCATATTCAGTGATACAACAAATTGTATTTTTATAATTATTATAATTCTATAACGGGTAGAAATATACAAATATGCAAGTCGTTGAGAAATTATTTATGAAGCACATTTTTTTTCTAGTTACCTGGAGCACCTCTATAACCCGGGAAACCTTTAGGACCTTCACGGCCCGGTGAACCCATGTCACCTGAAAAAATATTCAGTTATTTATCGAATATGAATTTATATTTGAAAATGTATTGTTATTGATTTTTCGTTATAACAAACACATTTTAAAAACTGCCTCACCTTTTATTCCAGGGAATCCTTGAAGACCTTGTCTTCCCGGTTCACCAATTAATCCAGGTTCACCTAAAAAACATCGCATCTTATAATTAATAAATAAAATAATAAACGAGTTTTATGTAATTACAAGTTCGATAGCTTACTTTGTCACGAAAAAATGAGTTGTTTTTGTTTATTCGTGTAAAAACAACGTTTTTGCGTTTAAAGTTTTTCTAACTAAATTTTGTCACAAAGGCGTTCGTCATTTGGAAAAAATAATTGGAAGTTAACGATAACCACGTATAGTAAAAATCGTATAAATTATATACGAGGGAACAGAAAATTTTGGTAATATCAATCAACCATCCTTAACAGTCAAAATTAAGAGAAAAAAATTATGTCTATACAATATAACATTATACTGTAAAATACATTATTTTAATATTTTATGAATGTAATAACTTTATATAATAGTCGTGTATTAGCGATTTATATAAATACTATATATTTATATATTATATATGATAAGACCAATACTGACATAAGCATGTGCCACGTGGGCCACAATTAAAGCCATTAAAGGTGATGATTTAGAATTAAATAGATTTGAAATGAAAATGTTAAGAAGAATAGATGATGGTCCAGTATTTAATTCCGAAACTCAACAATGAGAATTAAAATCGAATGCACAACTGGGGAACCTAAAAAAAAGAGAAAATATTATGCTATTTATTAAAGGTATAAGAATGCAATGGGCCGGACATGCGTGGCGAGCGGACAGATGTCTGATAAAAGAAATAATGACTCGGAAGTCAGTGGGGAGGGGGACTAAGGGGAAGACTACGAAGAAGATGGATAGACAGCATAATATTATATGAGATAAGGAATGCGGTAGTCCAAGAAGTTGAGACGGATTGCTAAGTTATATCGCAAGATAGAGAGAAATGGGAGAAAGTAGTTTTGACGGTAAAGATCCTTAATGGATCGTGGAGTCGAAAATGTATAAACATATATAAGTGAAGCCATCAATATAATTAATATTAAAGAAGTTTTAAAATTTATTAATTGTATATAAAATTCTAATAAAATTTTTTCCGTATTACAATCGAGCTTGTTTTAAATAAATATAATTTCTTTTTGTTTTCTACCACGAATACAAGTATTTTATATTTATTTTTATATAAATGGCTGGAATTGATGACAGTTAGGAAATGATGACAATTTCTAATACCTACAGCAAGAAAATTTGGCCGTAGCCTAAGAATTGTTATCGTTTCCTAACGATAGTAGGTTATGTTTAACATTACACAATAAAAATAAATATTTAGGTACATCAGGTAAATTTTTTACAATTAGTTGTCATGACGTTTAACACCAATAATTAGTAAAATAGCTTTATTAAATTAATTTCGTAATTTACCAAAATCAGAATTTAACAGATGCATTGATCGTTTAAATGTCAAAATATGTACTAAACGTACGCGCTAATTAATTTTACAGTACTTTATGCACTGTGTTTTCAATGATAACTTAGTAGGTACATATTCTTTTAACAAAACATTGAAGTATTGTGATAAATACAATGGTATCACATAAAAAGGCGAAACAAAAAAAGCGAAAGATAAAAAAGGCGAAAGTCCAACTTAGTTAACCGACTTCTTCGATCTAGTCTTCCAACAATTTGAAAATTAGTTGTTTTATTATATAACTATTATTAATATTATTATTTTATTCTCTTTTTTTTTTTTTTTTTGTCTTGCTCTCTTATTGTTTGCACTTTTTTGATGTCACTTTTTTTTTGTATTTTTTAATGTGTAACCAAATACAATATCTATATTATGCGATAGCTATGTGGAAATTCTTTCTAAGAAATATATGTGGTCGATACCGATTGATTTTTGTATATTATTCAATATACAATTTTAAATTAAGAATAAAAAAGCGATACGTGATACCATTGTTTAATAAACTACGGAAATGGTGACAAATAGTACAAGGCAAAGACATCAGTTCCTGGACGTAATAGGAATTTTTAACATTTCGTAGGAATTGTCAATAACTCCTAAATTAACGATATTTCCAGTAACATATACGTATGTAAAACAAGTTCCTTTTTTATGGCCGGAGAAATATCAGTACCTAACCAGTTCAATCGACATACATTTTTTTTTAATGATAGAGTGTATTGCGGATGTGGAAAGTGTCACAAAGAAAATAGACTTCAAAATTCTTCCAAAAAAAAAAAAAAATGTTTAGCTAATTATTTATTTTTATGTACCTAATACAAAATACCAATAAATAACGAAACTTGGATTAAATATTTTTCATAAACGGTGTTTTTCGAAAATGATAAAACATATTTCAATAAAATAGATGAGTATTATAAAATATTACGAGTATTGATATTAGTGTCAGATATATGATAAATAGACTCAATGGACAAATAAGAGCTACTTCATACAGAAATCTAAGTACGAGGACCAAGTAGTACTATTTCCTAAAAAATAATTGGCTCATATTTTAATAACTGTAGAACTATTTCATAATAATATATTATTAGTTATACTATTATAATTAAGTTTATATCGACTAACAAGTAGTAATATAGCCTCATATTAAGATAACTTAAGTTGAGAACATATTTTTTTCAAACACTGTACCAGTCGCAGTAATATATGATAATGGTATAATATTACGCTTGTAAACCATAGGCCGTTGCTTCACATTCCTTATACATTGTTATATTTGATGACTGTCGTATCTCATGAGCACGCCTATGTTTATCATACTTATTTATCTATCAATAATTCTATTGCCGATAATCGATTTTTTTTTTTTTAAATAACCTCTACAAAAAACTTACCTTTAGGACCGTCAGCTCCAGGTTGACCTTCAATACCCGGTAGTCCAGGTGGTCCAATCGGGCCTTTAAACATTAAAAATTAATATATTTAGGTTCAATAAAAAAGAGGTTCTTACAAATATTAAATTATTTACCAGGATCTCCTTTAGGTCCTGTCTGCCCATCAAATCCTCGTAAACCAGGTTCACCTGAAGTTAACAGAATATTTTACATGTCAATACCATTAATTACAAATCGTTTATACGTAAGTAATAATACAAATGATATAATATATTTAATTTAGGTTAACATTAAATATAATATTACCTTGTTCTCCTTTTTCGCCAGGTTCTCCGGGGATACCTTTAATATAAAAAAATGAGTTACTTCAGGTTTTTTTACATTTTATACACATATATATATATAGAAATTGAAGTATTTATTCAAATAACAGCTTAACATATTTTCTAGTGCAATATTTATTTGAAAAATAGAATGAAAGTCATTACAAAATAATAAATATCTTTAAGCAATTATTTTCAAAATATTTAAGTTGATTAATATTTAAAACTAAATTCATTTCTAAAATAAATATATATTTGTGTATTAAAATTAATAAATGTAAACACTAAGGTAACATAGGATTTATACCTGGTTCACCCGCGACTCCTGGTCTACCGAATGGTCCTTGAAGACCTATTAAAAATAAAATCGGAGTTATAATTAAAAATATGATAAGTTATTTTAAAAATGTTACTAACAATAAATATATTTTCACTATTTATATTGATGACCATTAAATTGATTCCCAATTTTGGGTAAACGTTTAGTCGACCCTTCAATTGGATCCGGAAAAATTTATATTTAAATTGGTTCCCAAAATCATAAAATCATATTATACTTGTCTACTTTTACAAAGTCATTTTCACTTTATGCTCAAGTAGTCTGGTCCTCGATACTATTTTACATAATACATTCTCGTTGTATATCGTGTCATTAAGTCAGAAATTAGTCTTACTAATCGTTATAATCTACTACAATAATAGATAAATAACGATAAATAAAAGTGACAAAGAATAAAGCGATATTCCGTTTAAATTTTTAATTATTATTTAACTTTTATTTTTTTCCTCACTGTTTTGGGGTTATTATATTGTATCAATTAAATAATTTTTGTGTGTAATAAAAAATATTTTTAGATAAATACAACTATTTTCTATGTTTCCAAATTTTTATGAAGGGTACTATTTTGCGTAATAATTGTATTATGTTCGATATACCTATATGACTTTTAATGTGAACTATGTAAAATATACCAACGTGATAAAGTGTAAAGTAAAGTAAACTATTTGTTAAAATTAATAATAGAACTAAACTTATTCAGTTTTGCTGAATGTGACTGATGTCAATTACTCCAAAAAATAATGTCTAACATTAAATAATTGATAACATTTTAATAACGAATATATTTTAGGAAAAAGAAGGTAGAGAGAAAATTTATGGAAGCTAATTAAAAATTACTTTTTAATTCTAAGTGTAAAATATTGACTACCTGTTTTTGGGATCCAATTCTATTGTTCTGTACATATATTTAAGTATAAAGCTTGAAAGCAGTTATTTAAAATCAGTTAAATAAAAAATCAAAATTTTTTATTTTAAACAAGCCATAAGTTTGGAAAACAAAAAGTAAAATCAAAACATTTAAATTCTAGTAACTGTTAAAAAAATGTATATGTATTTATGTATGTATGTGTATATATATTTATATATAAATACATATTTAATATTTATTCATACGAAAGAAAAACGATTATCAAATATCAAATTGAAAAAAACTCATTTTAATGAATTTTTGGATATTTTTCTTGGTTTGTAAAATGTTCATATTTTTAAGTTAAAAAGCTTTAGTAAACAAATAATTGTAATAGCTAACTAATAAAAACATTTTCAAAAACCAATAACTAAAAATATAATTTTCAAAAACCGTTTTCAAATATATCAAATTTCGTATCAAATTCAAGAACCATAACAAGTTTATATAGTTATATATAACAAGTGATTGAAATTGATAATACCAATAAAAACTCAAAACCAAAACTACCAAAATTAACATCACTCCCAAACTTTGCATATTTCATATAAGAATACAATAATGATTTTGTAATAATATAATGTGTTGAATATAACTATTGAATTTGAATAACTATTGATATTATAGTTACCTTTTTCACCCTTCTCACCAGGACGTCCTTCTGAACCTTTTTCTCCGACCAATGTTATTCCAGGTTCACCTTTAACTCCTAAATAAATAAATTCAATAAAGCTTTTAAAATGTTTTTTTCTTTTATAAATCATAATTTAATTAATTATTTACTGTAAAAAGTACCAAAATTATCGTTATTATTAGTACATGTCTGCGTTTTATCCTTTAGGGAGGGGCCACCAGAATGTATTGGTGGTTTCGTATATAGTACTCATAGTTCTCATACTCATAGTTCTTTATAAATAAGAACATGAAACATAATTTTGAAACTTTTTTGAAATTTCTCTAGAATAAATTAAAACTTCTTACTCACAAAAAGAAAAAAAAAACTGAAAATGTTCAGTGTCCTAAACAAAATCTGTTTAAATCGTTTTATTGTAATTCTAAAAATAATTAACAGAAAAAAATTATCACGAATATTACAGGCCATTAAATAGTAAATTTATAGATTTATTTATTCATAGTACATTAACTCGTGGTTTTTTGTATGCTAAGCAGTTGTTCGTAAATAAGAAATTTCAAAAATAGAAACAAAATTATACAATCAGAAAGGGTAGAACTAGTTTACATTTTATGGACTCAAATAGTTGTATGAGAAAATTAAATATACACGGCACAAATATATAGAAAAATGGGAAAACTTCTTATGAGTGACATATGTTTATTCGTGGAGAACATTTTATGACCATCATCCTTTTAGTCAAGCATGACCTGAAAGAAGCAAGTCTACATCATCAATGGCTTTGTGGACTTGAAAACAATATTTGTGTATTAAATTTATTTAAATTTTAAGTTTTCATTTTGTTTTAAAAATTTGGTTTCATAATAAAATGAATGTTGATTTCAAACTTGTAAATAATTTTATATTAAAACATAAACTACCAATAAATTCAATATGATCTTTAAAATCTGTAAGTGATTTTTACAAATTAAAAATATGAATTACTTGAACAGGACTCGTAAGGAAACTAAAAAAATCACATTACAAGTGGTATTTTTATTAGAAACTTGTACTCTAATTGATATTAACTAATTCATATAAACTGTTTAATTATTAATCATTGATTAATAGCTTAAACTCATGTTATACGGTCATATATAAAACTACCTTTTGGTGCAGGTAATCCTGGAATTCCCCTTTCTCCAGGTGGTCCGTCTTCACCGGGGAATCCTGAAAATCAAAATATATTACGTATATTTATCATACCAAAAAGTCTAAAAAAAAAAAATGGCTTGGCTTATTATTATTTAAAAATGTTGTAGTTTTCATCACAACTCAAATGTTAAAAATGTACTAACCTATTGGTCCAGGAGGTCCTCTTTCACCACGAAGTCCAATTGGTCCTCTAGGTCCAATTTTACCTAAATTAAATTAAATTTTAATAAGACAATTATTTGAATATATGGATTACTTGTAGCAAAGAAAACTGTCCATTCTTAAAAGTATTACAATTGTTAAACAAATATTAAGTAGAAATTAAGTATATATTTTTTTGCTTAGATAAATTACTTAGATAATCATTACATTTATATGTATTAAGTTAGAGGAACAGTACAATTCGGTTCTAAAAAAAATATTTCAAATAAAAATGATCTATTATTTATTAATCAAAATTTTCCTATAGATGTTTTTACTTTAAAAAATAAAGTATTTTCTTATATAAGTAGATTTTTTCGTTTTATATAAAGAATATTTTAAAATTATGTTCAGTAATTGTCACAATATTAATTGACAATTATTTTTAATTCATATTAAAATATATTTGATAGGTTATACTTTTGAATAGTAGATAGTAGTAGAATTTTATTTTATGACTTTTCTTGTACCTTTTAATTTAAAAAAAGCAAATAAAAAATGTATTATGTTGTATACATAATGGTATGATATTTTTATCTATAAAAATATTGATTAAATAATAACAACTTTTAAAATCAAAATCTAATATGGTAATTATTTGAAAATCGGAAGTGCACTCTTAAATAGTAAAATAATTATGAAAACAATAATAATAGGTAGTTTTTCATTTTTACATTAGAAATAACTTAACGACGTAATGAGTATTAGTCATACAATGATAGTCACAACTATTCTTGTCTGATTCTGAGGTTTATAAGAACTTTTTACATTATAAGTGTCAATTTTGCGAAAAGTACAATTTTGGACTTAATACATAGAATATATAAATATACATAAATTTTTAGGTGTATGATGGCTGTTTGAACGTTCTACCGAGGGTTTATTATATTACCCAAATATCTCAATCAAATTTCTAGGTACAGCTCATAATTACTTCTATAAATTAAGAAAATAACAGGGGACTATCAGTCGGCTAAGTGTTGCCAAGTTTTTAAAATATACAGAATATCAAATAAATGTAGTTGAAAGAATGAGGAATCACCTTGGTGGAAATTATAAACGTAATGATAGCATAAAAGTTTTGTTATTTGCCTAACTATATTCATTTATCATTCTAATAATGTCGTATCTATAATTAATTATAAAAAGCAAAGTATTTAATGATATTTCAAAGTTATAAAAATAATTGAGTAATACAAAATTGAAAATTATAATCAAAATATCAACATTTACTTAATGGTTATTGTGTATGTTTACATACACTGTCAATTTTACAAATTGTGAAATATCTATTTACATAAAACAGACTATTGCTAAAATTGTAGGCAAATGTCTATGAAAATTAGTGACTATCAATACTCATTATTATGTAATCATACACCTTAACATAAATGTATCAAGTTACTAAGTATGTAATTTTTTATTATTTTGAAAAAATATACTTTTTTCTATAATGTTATGACGAAATCATAACTATAATGAAAACACTATTAAAATCAATTTAATGTAGTTAAAAAAGTATGAAGTGTATGAAGTCTATTAAATAGGTATTTAAATAAATAATTGATACTTACCCGGAAGTCCCTCTGGTCCCGGCTCTCCCACTAGACCCTATTTAAAAATAATAATTTAATATTTGTTAATTCTTATGTAAATAATGCGTTTTAAGATTATACAGAGTTATGTTCATTATTTTATACGATTTTGTACACTCTTGATAGTTAATACCATATAATAATTAGTAGTTAAATAATTTATTGGTATTCACAAAAATTAAAAAAATGGTTTTGCCTAATCCCTGCCCTTGCCAAAATGTATTAAACTTCCTTAAATCGATTTTAAGTGTTGGTAAATTTTGAGAGTGAAGAAGAAAGTCTCATACCTCTAACGGGGCAAAAATAACGAAACTTGAAAATGTTGTTTCAATTGTTTTTATTTTATTTTGCATTATTATTTATGTGTTTACTGTTAATCTGAAATTATTGTGTAATTTCGTTATCATAAAAATAAATAATTATATAGTAAAGGAATATGTTCATTTCAATTAATTTTTATGCATATATAATATAATAATAGTTTTCGTTAAATTTTTAGATTCTGAACGTAGTGAAGAAACTAGTGTTTTTACAAAGATGTCATTTTAGATTCAGAACGAAGTGAAGAAGGTAGTATTTTTACAATGATGTTTATTTATTTATTTATTTTTACTGTGAAAACTTTTTCGTATGGATCTACTTGTCCAAAAGTCTCAATCAACAACATTTTGAAACCCGATTTGCTTCTAGTCAGTATTTTGGAAAGGTTTATAATTTCTCAATTCTTAAGTTTTTTATTTTGAAAAAACTACCCAAAATTTGACAAAAAAAACTTGGAAACCATCATTTTTTGATCCAAACTTTATGAAAATTTAAACATAGATAGCCAATAATATAGGAAAAATTTTGGCGCAAAAAAATTTTGAAAATGTCAAATAAATTTTTGGACATTTTTCTAATACTTTTTTTTCTTTATTATTTTTATTTTTTTATTTATTAGATAAAAAAAAGTAAAGTAAAGTAAATTATAGACAATAAAGCCGGACATACTTTGGACCATGAATATTCTGCACTCTTCGGGTCAGTTACTTTTGGTGGGTGTGTTGAAAAAGACGACTATTACTGTTGTTTATAATATTAACTTCCTTCGATCAGAATCATATTAGTGAAGAAATTATTTATCGTTTCTTTAAAATTCTATACATCCACCAAGGGTATTTGACTCAAGGAGCGAAGAATATCCGTGGTGTGAAGTATGTTCGGTTTTTTTGTCTATACTTTACTTTACTTTACTTTACTTTTTTTTTCTTTAGACGCTTGTTCGTATAGGAATACTTGTCTAAAAGTCTCAAACTGGAACGTTTTGAAATCGAATTTGCCTCAAGATGGTAATTTAAAGAGATTATTTTTCAAATTTATAATAGTTTTCTCAAAATTTGGGAAACACTACCCAAAATTCCAAATAAAGACTAGGAAACCATCATTTTTTGATCCAAACTTAATAAAAATTTGACCATAGATAGGTAGACAATAAAATAGATTTGGGAATTATGAGATTAGACTTGGGAAAATTTAAAAAATAAGAAAAAAGGAATTGAATATTTTTATTTTTTCTGTAACCACTAATTCGTACGAAAATATTTGTGCAAATGATTTGACCAGCGTTTTTTTTTTTTTTTTGAAACCAGATTTGTTTCTAGATGGTACCTCAGAGAGGTTATTTTTCGAAATTCTCTATTGTTTTTTCTACACTTGGTGAGAATTACCTAAAATTTTGACATAAAAGATTCGGAAACTATATTTTTTAATCCAAACTTAATAAAAATTAAAACATAGATAGATAGTAATATGCGAAACATTTGGCACAAGAAAATTTTGCAAATATAAAAAAAAAATGGATATTTTTCCTAATATATTTTTTCTAATTAAAATTTTTCCACTTTTCTTTCTTTATTAGAATAAAAAAAGTAAAGTAAAGTAAATGAATGTTAAGTAAAGTAAAACAATGATAAATAAATTATAGACAAGGAAGCCGGACCTTCTTCATACCACGGGTATACTTCACTCTTCGGGTCAGATACTCTTGGTGGATGTGTTGAAAAGGGCGACTTTTATTATTCTAAATATTACTTCCTTCATTCAAAATCGTATTATTGAAGACATGATTTATCGTTTCTTTAAAATTCCACACATACCCCAAAAGTAACTGACTCGAAAAGCAAAGAATACTCATGGTGCGAAGTATGTTTATTTTTCTTGTTTATACTTTTTAATATTTAGTAATCATTACCTAAGTACAAAGGTAATATTTTTTTATTTAAAATATGCCGTAAAAATATTATAATATAATACATAAGGATCACAATATACTAATTTTCTTTGCAAATTATTATTATTGTAAAATGTGTTATGGAAATATACGTACATTATTAATTTTCATATGGAATAAAAAATATTATTATTTTTCACCACCATTTTTGCTTAAAATTAATATGTGGATTTTTGTTATATTTAATGATAATAAAAAATAATCCAAATCGTTCTCTATATCTGTCATTTGTTAAAATATATCGTCTACTTGCTATTTTGAAGGAGTAATTTTTCCAAATTCACAAAGCTTTTCGAAGAACATAGAAAAAATGTAGAAAAAATACAGTGAAAACAGTAAAATATTTTAGAAACTTAGAAACATAAGAATATCATTTGAAGAATTTATTGATGGATTATGTTAATATAAACATTAAACATCAAAGATTAATTTAGATCTGAAAAAATATGTATATGTTTTATTTATGTACATTTTATGATATACTCGTTAATTCGCTAGATGTTAATAATTTTTATTTTACCTTTATTAATAACTTATCAACAAAAGCATGAAAATAAAGTAAGCGTTCTAACAAGAAAATTAAACTTGATGAATTTGAGATTATTGAATTGTGATTTGTAATTAATTATATAAATTAAACACTTACTTGTAGGCCTTTGTCACCTTTGTCACCAACGGGACCTGTTAAGCAAATGAATAATTATTAACATATACACATAGTTTTAACGTGTATGTGTTTTATATAAATAAATTATCAAAACACTTGCCATCTAATCCTGGTGGACCCGGTTCTCCTTTTTGTCCTTGACTTCCAGTTTCACCCTTTTCACCGGTATTTGTTACTTCGCAATTACCTATGATATTAAAATGAAAACTGGTTTTAGCCATTAAAGATGGGAAATAATATTTATTATTACTTTAAATACTCAAGTGATATTACTACGATATTCGTCACGGAAATGTGTTATAGAAATAATTTACAATGAATAACTACGTTGTATTTGTGAACATATTATAACCTATCTATTTATTTATAAATATGTAAAATCATATTCGATGTGTTAGAAAGATATTCTTCCATCCTCCTATTGCGAGTCTCTATTGAAATATTTGATTTTATTGGTGAATTTGGATTAGATATATGAAATTATCATTAAATAAATATAATTTATATGCCAAGAAACTTTCTAATTCCAATAAATATTTAAAAATTAAACATATTTAATAATTTGTATTTTAATTTTAAATAAATACACGGTATCGCGTTAATTTGCCTTGTATGTCGTGTAAATATTACTCGTTAAAAATTTACACATTGATATATTTATGTGACAATTATCTAGTTGAAGAATTATATGAAAAAACAGCTTCTAAAATCAAAGTTTACGAATTTATTGGGTTTATTTAAAAGAATTTATTAAATATTTTGAGTTTCAGGAATTTATGCATTGATTTAATTTTGAATAAATTTGTTTTTATTACTAAGTGTTTAAGTTAAACGTCAAGTTTTATAAATTAATAAAAATAGATATCATATAACATATATAACGTATTAGTCAATTTGTAATGTTAAAGAATTAAAATAATTAATTTGAACCATTAAGTACTTAAACCGAACAATTATATGTGTCAAAATTAACTTGATAATTTTTTAGAGCTAATATTTCTTAGAAATTAGTAATTATAATTATTTTGTTTACCAGGAATTCCTTTTGGTCCTATTGCTCCAGGTTCTCCTTTTTCTCCTCTGACACTGTACGAATTATTATATTTAGTTATATTATAACATAGGTAACAAGTAAAACTGATTTAAAATAAATGGAGAACATACCCAGGTCTTCCGTCTCTTCCTGGCTCTCCTTTTATGCTAAGACCCTTTTCTCCTTTACTTCCATCCAATCCCGGTTGTCCTAATAATAAGAACAAACATTAATTTATCTTTCAAATCGCCATATTTTTATATTCCACATTTACCTGGAATTCCATCATAACCCGGGAGTCCTCTATCACCCTAAATAAATACACAAACGGTTTTATTTATTCTTTATAATACATGTTTTAATTTTGAATAAAAGTTCATAATTTTTAACAAAATTTTTGGGTTGCATACAAGTTTCGGTCAGTGACATTTTTGTAACAAGAAAATATAAAGAGTACATTCGATTTGTCATGAAATTCATAGTAGATATCCAAATTATAGCATAAATATTATATGGAGTTACACTACAAATATGTCATAAAGAATATTGATAAAATTGTATCGCAGCTAGTCGCTAGTTCATTTAATGTCCGATTGTTGTTTTGAATAGTACGTTTAGTAGACCTAAGTTTTTGAAGTCAAAATGAATTCACATAATACGATGAGTGAAAAATTAAGAGTATTACTATATTACTATATTATTAATATATTAATATTTTTTTTGTTGTTACGATATAAATGGAAAGAAAAATATTTATAAATAAAATAATATAAAAGTAATAAAAAATATTGACTGACCGCAATAAGTACGCTGCCTTAAAATTTAGAGACCGTAACTTGAATGTCAGCAAAAAATAGTAAGACTGCAATTAAATATTAGCATATAAGGTTTTTGCTGGTTGACTACAACTAGCAAACTCCCTATTTTTCTTTGTATCAAATATCTATAATAATATTTTTATTGTTTACAACAATATTCCTAATTTAAAATCGTTGTTCGAACAGGTGATTTGTGTCAACAAATAAAACGATTATTCAGTGAATTATAGTAATATTATGAACGTTATTTAAAATTAATTTTTAATTTGGTATACACTTAATACAATTCTGAGAAGTAAATGCTATAAAAAGGTTTTATGTGCTTACCTTTTCTCCAGGTTCACCAGTCGCCCCGGTTGGTCCTATTTTTCCATCAATTCCAGGTAAACCTTTAGGTCCTGGATCACCGTCCCTATTTTTATGAATAAAATCAGAAATGTATATTTCAAGTATAAAAAAACATGGCAAACAAACATAACAACAATAATTTATAAATTTATAATATTTCAAGAAAATACATTTTTTGTCTGTAAAATTTGTATGTATGCTTGGTTAATGCACTCGTATTATTTACAAATTAATTAATTGCGTCTTACTTTTAACATTTATTGAGTATTACATTCTCAGTGGAGCAAAGAATCTAATTTCTTTACAATGATGTTTCTTTTTTCCTTTTTTTTATGTAATAAGTTTTTTGTGTGGATTGTCCAAAAGTTTTTTAACAGCTACTTTTTGAATTTCGATTTGTCTACTGGTTTGGTACTTAAAAGAGGTAATTTTTCGAAATTATTAATAGTTTTCTTAAAATTAGGGAAAAACTATCCAAATTTGACAAAAATGACTCAGAAACCATCTTTTTTTTATCCAAACTTAATGAAACTCTGAATATAGATAGACAATAATATGATAATATATTTTAATACAAAAAATTTTGGTATTGTGAAAAAAAAAAATTGGAAATTATTGTTTCAAAATTTTTTTTCTCATTAAAAAGATTTGTTTTTATTTTCGTCAGTATTTAAAAAAATTCGTTTCTAACAAATATTAATGTAATATAAAAAAACTGAGAAATTAACAATTTAAAATAAAAAAAATGAAGACATATTTCGCACAATAGGTATTTTTCGCTCCTTGGGTGGGACTTGGTGGATGAGGAAATAGTAAGTTCCTATACGAGAGGGTCAGGTAAAGAACTAGATATGTTAGTTCTTACATGAATGAAAAAAATAGATGAGTAAGTTTAAACACAAATGAAAATATGTGATACGTAAGAACCTACACGAAAGAAATAAATATACGTGTAAATTCCTTCACAATTCAATACTAAAAAGTGCGTACTTCGGAGTTTTCTTCGGACGTCGGGTGGGATACTATTAACGGGTGTATTGAATTTTAAAGAAATCATTTCTTCAATAAAACGATTCTGAATGAAGCTTCAGCTAATACACAATAATAATTATCAGTTTTGAAGAATTAAACTTAAATATTGAACTATAAATTACGTTGTTACATACAACATTCATGAAAAATTAAAATTGGTTTTCATATATTCACATACTTAATGAATACTCCATAAATAATTTCAATATAAAATAGAATACAATTATCATAAGAAAATAAAATAAAGCGGTTCTAGTTATCGTAAATCACCATTTATGCACAGTAACATATTTTTTACTAATGTTTATCGTAGCACATGTTTTCGGTCACTGTTAAAAAAAATGCAAAAAATTTGGTTTGCCAGATTTGACTCGAACCCGGCATCAACGCGTGAAAAGGGTATTGTCTTTCCATTACGCCATACTAACATCGTTGAATGTTGGAAAGAAATAGTAGGTATTTATATATAATCGAAAATATTTAATTTTCAAATTAGAATAAAATAATTAGAAGACTATTGATGTACGTGGATTTCAATTCATACCATCGTATTCAGCGTCGAAAAATACATAAGATGGCGGAAAAACATAATCTACCAACTTTTTGGGTGTTAATTAGAAATATTGTCCGCACTTTCTTCGAGTTTTTTTCAATCAAACTCTTGTAAAATGTTTAATTTTTTTGTTCGTTCAAAATTTTAATGCACCAAAATATTTGCAATGAAATTTTCTATTAGGAACTAAATTTCAAAAAAATCGGACTGACCAATTTTCTTTTATATACGTCAAAGTGTGTAATTTAGTTAAAATTAACGAATTTCGTCGAAATTCTAACTTCAAATGGTTATATTGTCTTACAAAATTTCGAGATTTTTTCTGGTCAATTAGGCATGTATATGAGTAAGATCATATTAAAGTTTCAAGTCTTAATATGAAAAATCAAAAATTTTTTTACATAAAATCGAACAAAAAATGAGAAATTTTTGAAATTTTCAAAATGCTGCAGTTAACTCAAAATTGATCAAATCTTTTTGAAATTTATATGAAATATTCTTGTGACCATTTTTAGTAGTTTGTAAGAATTCCAAGTTGTTAGCTGCATTATTTTAGAAGGTATGGTAAAAAGTAATTTTCAATTTTGTGGGAATTTCGGTAATTGGATATTTTGCCATTTTTTGTCAATTTTTCGACAGATTTTCCCCGTTTTTGGAAAAAGCACTGGGAATTTGGAAAAATGACTTCTTTAAAATACCATTTGGGTGTGATTTGGGTTCTATAGAGATACTGATCGAAACTTTTGGACAAGTATTTCTATACGAAAGAGTATCTCCAAAATGAGAAAAAAAAATACACAACATTGTAAAAACATAAGTTTCTTCACTTCGTTCAGAGTCTAAAATATTCGTGGTTAACGACAATTTGCATGAAAATAGATGAATATAATATACCATGTCTTTAGGTTATTCAAGTGCTAATTGATAATTATCCATTATCAAACCGAAATGTCTCAACGTTGCACAGTATGTCGAGAGACGGGATATACGTCAATTCATCGTGATTCGATTCATCGCGCGTCAATTCGTTGTGGTTAATTTATCGCGACGTCAATTCATCACAATGTCAATTCATCGTGTGTTAATCAACCAAATGTATAAATACATATAAATTCAAAATTTTCCTTACCATTTGAAAACAAACATAGGACTGTCTAAATATTTATTTTTTAAGTGTGGGTATGGTTAAAAATGTTGTCTTTTTAAAAAAAAAATCGTGATACTAAGGTAAAATGGTAAAAATGTAAAATATTATAATTGCAATAATTTTTGCCATTAATAACTTTCACTTTAGTACTAAGATTTTTTTTTTTTTTTAAGACAACATTATTAACCATATCTACACTTAAAAAATAGATGTATAGACAGTTCTAAGTCTGTGTTAAAATGGGAAGGAAAATGTTGAATTTATATGTATTTATACATTTGGTTGATTAACACACGATGAACATTGTAGTCGTGATGAATTGACGTGCGATAATTTGATTCGCGATGAATTGACGTGGTACCGAGGAACGTATATAGATTGGGCGAAGCACAACGACTTCACCAAGGAGCGTAGCAGAAAGTACAAAACACGCGCTAAATAGTGGATAATTTATTTGAAATTAAATGTTTGTGGTAAAGAGGTGGTCACTGGAAAAATATAGTGTATTTACTTACATCCTTTAATTGCATCGTTTTGACTACTTTACTACTTTAGATAATGTAATTACTTGTAGATAGAATATGATACTAATAATTTGTTCGTAGATAGCATACGACACGTATGCCAATTGTCAAATATGTCCTTTTTCTATCGTGTAGGAATTAATATATCATAGAATTTTTTTTTTGGTCATGTAGGAATCAACATTATATACTTTTTTCGGTGGTTTAGAAACTAACATATATATATAAATATTTTTTTTTACATGCTAAGTCTTGTGTAGGAACTTGCCCGGTGAAAATTCTAAATTTTAAATACCTAAACGATAAATAATTTCTTCAATAAAAGGATTTAGAATGAAGCTTCAGTTTATGTAAAACAATTATTTTGCTTAAAAATTATAAAATTTATTATTATTACAAAAAATAAAAATGTACTTTTATCAGCACGTTTTAGCTATTATTAGCTAAAAACTGTGGGCGGGGGATTAAGAAAGAAAAAATGTCATATTTTATTCATATTTAAAAAAATTTTACCCACCAATTTTCTTTTTTCATACTTTAGTTTATCTATATTTAGATTTTCGTAAAGTTTAGACTAAAATAAAGTTTGGAAGATGTTTGGTCAAATGTTAGGTAGTTTTAACGAAATATTTATTTAAAAACTTAGGTACTGATCGAAACTTTGGGACTTGTATTTCTATACGAAAACGTGTATACATTAAAAAAATATTAGTAGACATAGTTTTAAAAACCCTAGCTTCATCATTTCACATAGAATCTAAAATACAATTATAAATTGTTGAAAAAACGCAGGGTACCATATTTAATTTTTCTCATTACCTAAAGTAACCAAACACAAATTTGAAGTCTTTAATTAATTTTTTTTTATATTTCATCAAAATTAACTATTTTTAGCTGTTATAATTCCTTAAGAATTGTCCTTTTATATCTTTCATTATTTTGTGAAAACATTTCTAGTAGAAAACTTTTTAAGTTAATTTTGATTATCTTTTAATCAAATATAAATTATTTTGTTTAATAATATATATATATATACATTATTATTTTAAATATGTTATAATAATATTTTTAATGTAAAATTGATCAAACCAAATGAGGCTACCTACACATGAACGTATTAAATTTGCCTATATAAGACGCCGTTTCAATAAGATTATTGTTTTTTTCTTTTATATACGTTTAGCTCAAATTTGAATTATTTCTCGAATTCCTTCAAATTTAGGCTACAGATTAATAATAATTTACTATAGATATCGAAGCATAGATAAGACTGTTAGATTCTAAGTGAAACTTAGAAGCTAGTGATTTCACAATGATGTTTATTTGTTTTTTTTTTTTTTGTGAATACTTTATCGAATAAAAATATTTATCGAAAAGCTTCAACTAGAAAGTTTTAAAATCAGAATTCACTTATAAATGGTATTTTAAAGATATAATTTTCAAAATTCTCAAATTTCCATAATTTTGAGGAAAATCACCCAAAATTTTACAATAACATTATGCTATTCATTATTTTTTGTATTGTGTATTTTTTCTGTATGAACTGAAGCTTCACGCAGAACCATTAAAAAAAAAAAAATTATCGTTTCTTTAAAGCTCAATTTACCCATCAAGAGTATCCAGCCCGAAGAAAGAAGAACACCCATTTTACGAAGAACACCAGATTTTTTTGCGGATAATAGACGTAACAGCTGTCAATCGCTAACCAAGTGATCGTATTTTCTATTGTTGTTATCGTTAAGATTGTGAAATATTATTTAAATTGAGTGCTGCATGTGAAATTTGTAATGTTTTTTATTTAAGTATTTAATTTATTTTTAATTCGACATAATATTATGTTTTTGGAAATTTTCGTATTCAAATTACTTATATGAAGTTATATTATTATTCATTGCAGTTTACATCATAAGATTATAACTATAAAGCAAAAATTTATTTGATTACCACAATAACAGTTACAGTTGTTGCCAAATAGATTGACATGGTGGTGGGTGTACTTTTCAGTAAGGGTAGCCCAAACTAGTCGCGATGTGTTTCAATCGCGTGGTGCGCGTCAATCGTCCCAACGATTTACTTATTATAAATGTATAAAAATAAATAACTCTGTTGACAATGATTAATGTGATATGTAAAAATAAATCAATATTAATTTGATATAGAAATTATGGAATGTACCTACTAATATATTTTGTCGATGGCTACATTAAAGTACTAAAAACCCCTAGTTTTTCGTTATCACACCGCCGCCACACCATGTCGATCTGGCAACGACCGTAGTTTCTTTTGTTTTGTTTTAACTATCTTTCTATCTTAATGTCGAATGAAAATTCGTTGCGAATGGAATAACAGAAGTTTTATCAAATTTTCTTTTTTTTCCTTATACTTTTTTCAATTCTTAATATTATGAAATGAGAGTTTAATATAATCGTGCACACAGATATATTATATAATCTAATAGCCTTAAAAAACTCAAAAGTCGTTATTCAGTATAAATATTTAAAGTTAAAATCTGTATGAGACTTGACTTGATTTAAAATTAAGTAATGATTATCTTTCTATTCAAAATATTATGAAATTTTTAAAGTAATTAAGCACATCAAAACTTTCTTTAACTGAAAGATTTTCTTTATAATTTACTGCGTAATATAGAAATAATTTTAGTAAAAATGTATTTGGTGTGTAATTTTTTACATTAGATCAGATTTATCAATACGGCTCAAATGGCTTTAAATAATAATAATAAATAAAAAATTATTCCTTTTTTATAAAATGTATTTAAAACTCATTGTTTTAAAGGATGAAAATTGTATAGGTATCAGGTTTACATTTTTCTTCAAATCAGTGGAATCAATTTTAGTTATAACAATATAAAACTGACAATAATAGCACTGGATGTATATTATAGCACTGGACGTATATTATAGCACTGAAAGTTTATTCAGAATCATTTTATTGAAGAAATTATTAATAAATTTGTTTAAGTTCAACACACCGACCAAAAATATTCTACTTCTAAGTGGAGTGTACCACTGATTAGTGTTTTTATATTAAAATATAGGGGTTTTTTTGTATTATTTTGAGAAACTTAGCTCCCCACCAAAATAAATAAATAAATAAATAAATAATAATAATAACAAAATCTTACATCCACCACTGGTGTATTTTAGCTCATTTCTATGAAATATAATAAAACTTATTTACTTGGATATAATTTTCTATAAATAATTGAAATTTATAAAATTATAAAATAAGTTATAGATAAATTTTTGCATTTTTAAAATAAATATAGGTTATTTAGAACTTTGTTATTGTAAGCAAATATTTATTTTTTGATAAGACTAACTGCAAAAATGTACAATTATGTGATGTAAAATAAAATTCTATTCTTTAGTAATTTAAGAGTTAATAACATAATTATTCATGTTATTTAATATCGTATTTATTAAAGAAATTACCTTCCTGGTTCACCTCTCGGACCAATTGATCCTTTTAAATCTTGACACATATTCTCTGAGATGATTGCAGAGTTACCTTTCTCACCAGGTTGTCCTATATCACCAGGTGCCCCTTCTCTTCCCTGAAAAAAGTATTTTATTGAATTCTTTGACTCTTACATAGGCGTTCACAGAAATAAACACAGCAATGAAGTCTTTAATTTTCAAGAAGTTATCACTTTAATTTTTCGTGCAAATTTCTATCATTTATAAAATATTCTATCATTTATATTAAATATTTAAAAGCTTACTGGATCGCCTCGTTCACCAGGTTGTCCAGGTAATCCATCGAGACCTGCAAAACCTGGTTCTCCTACAGCACCAGGCGGTCCTGGCGGTCCCTATAGAAACAAATAGTAATAATACCTAATGCTTTGTTTTATTTTTATTATTTATTATATAACGACAACAAATTTCAAAACACAATGTAAAATGTGAATGATCTAAATTCATTTGAATGTTACCCTTAATCCATTCTCCCCGTTTCGTCCGATTTCTCCTTTTGCACCTTTTTCACCTGGACGACACAACTGGCAACGTCCGCCGATCTCACCTTTTTGTCCATCTCGACCTACAAACGTCATTATATTACTTAAACATGAGTAAAATAAATCTGCTATTAAGATAGTTTTTTTTTTTTTTTTTTTATATAACGCATTTTATGAACCTTAAATGCAGGAACATTCACAGTAATGTAGCTCAGGGGAGAAGTGGGAAATAAAAATATATAATGTAAGTTAACATTTGCCATAGGCGGTTTTATCCCAACATTTTCCACCTACATATTATGCATATTTCATAATACTCATAAATGTTGTAAAAATTAAAGGTTTAATTTTATATAAAATTACGATAATTAAGTTCAAACGCTTATAGAAAAAAAAACATAATACATTATTTTTTTAGATCAAATTAACTAATAAGTAAATATAATTCATAAAATTTATAATATCACTCACTTTAGGTTCAGAATAAAGCAAAGAAGCTAGTAGTTTTACAATGGTATTAATTTTAGATTCTGGGTGGAGCAAAAAGGCTAGTTTTAGATTTTGAGCTAAGTAAAGAAACTTATGATTTTAAATATGGTGATTTCAAAAAGATTTGATCAATTTTGAGTTAAGTAAAGCATCATGAAAATTTCGGAAATGTCTCTTTTTTTATAAGTTTTTATATAATACAATTTTTGATTTTAAGGCTTGATAATTTAATATGATATCGTTGACGCATATGTCTAATTGATCTAAAATAAATCTCGAAAATCATTGTTCAACTTTTTTCTCTATAACCGTTTGAAGTTAAAATTTCTACGAAATTCGTTAGTTTTACCAAAAATCACGCACTTTAACATACATAAAATAAAATTGACCGATTTTTTTGGAACTTGGTGCCAAGATAAAAAATTTCATTGTGAATAATTTGGTATAATAAAATTTTAAGCGACTAAAAAATTAAACATTTTACAATGGTTTGATTGAAAAAAAAAATTGGAGAAAGTAGGGACAAATTATTATAATATTTCTAATTAACACCCAAAATGTAGGTAGATAATGTTTTTCCGCCATATTATGTATTTTTCGACGTTGAATACGATGGAACTAAAATCCACGTGCATCAATAGTTTTCTAATTATTTTATTTTATTTTGAAAATTCAATATTTTCGGTTATTATACTAAATACCTATTATTTCAATCCAACGTTTAACGATGTTAGTGTGGGACAATGGGATGACAATACCTTTTTACGCGACGGTGTTGAGTCGAATCAAACCAGACAATCAGAATATTTTGCATTTTTTGTAACCGTGACTGACAAAATGTGTTACGATAAACATGAGTAAAAAATTTGTTACACTGCATAAATGTTGATTTACAATAATTAGAGCCGCTTTATTTTATTTTATTTTTTATTTTATTATGATGATTATATTTTATTGTAAATTTAAATTATTTATGGAGTATTCATTACGTGTATGTGAATATATGAAAATCAATTTTCGTTTTTCGTTGTGTGTAACAAAATAATTTATAGTTCAACATTTAAGTTTAATTCTTCAAAACTGATAATTATTATTGTGTATTAGTTGAAGCTTCGTTCAGAATTGTTTTATTGAAGAAATAATTTATCATTTCTTTAAAATTCAATAGACCCGTAAAGAGTATCTCACTCGAAATTCGAAGAACACCCCAACGAGCGAGTACAAACTTTTTTTAAATTATATTCATTGTTTTCTTTGCTTTTTTTTTTTATATTTGAACCTATACGTTTTTGCATAGAAATAATTTTCCAAAAGTTTTGACCAGATACTTTTTTAATCAGAATTTTTCTCTGGATGGTACTTTTGAGATGTAATTTTTCAAAATTCTCATTAGGTTTTCTAGAATTGAGGAAAACTACCTGACATTTTACAAAAACGCCTCTAAAACTTTTTTCTTTTTAATCAAAACTTTATGAAAATTTAAATTAATACGATAATATCAAAATCATTTTGGAGAAAGAAAATTTTTAATGTGGTGAAAAATGTTTTTTTTTTTGACATTCCTTTTTTAAACAAAAACATTTTTTTCCTATTCTCAGTAAATAGTGGGATGTATAAAACTAGCCGATCAAAAATGATTTTTTTTTAATAAGAATAAATTTCTTAATTTTTAAGTAAAATATTTGTCTTGTTTAAACAGAATCGTTTTTATTAAATAATGGATTTTTATCATTTCAGTAAGATTTAACACATCTATTAAGTCCCATTTGAGGAGCGAAGAATATCCGTGAATTATTTCAATTTTTTCTTTTTCTTTTGAAAACATTTTCGTATACAAATAATTATTCAAAAGTATTATATAGTAAATTTTAAATACAGAAATCACACCTATTGCTATACATATACATGTATTATAAAGAGGTTATTTCTCAAAATTCTAAATACATTTTACAAAAATGAAGAAAATCTGCTGAAAACTTCAATAAAAACTCAAAATATGTCGCAAATGAGATTTGAATAAAATAGATTTTATTACTTTTACTGTACTCCGAAATTAATAGGACAAGGAACTTGAAACTTTCATCAATGATCGAAAGTATTGTGATACAGACGAGAGAACTAATTTTACAATGCAATAAAAATTTAGGAAAAAAAATACTTCAAAAATATGAAATATTTCAAGGAGGCATTTCCCTTCTGGCTCCCACCTCTGGGAGTCATCGCTCGAATGAGTCTTGTATTACGGCAGATTTCCCATCGATATTTTATTTAAAACAATTTAATTAAATATTTTATTATCTAATAAACTCTATAAAAATAAATTAACTTTAATATTACATTAAATTACGTAAATTACCTGGAAAACCTGGTTCACCCGGTTTCCCGTCACTACCTGGATCCCCAGGAGGACCCATAATACCTTGTTGTCCAGGAATACCATTTGGAGAGTCTCCTAAAAAATAATTAAAATTCATGTATTATTGTTTCACAATATTATACAGTGTAGATGAGATTAACTGCGATTAGAGAGCTACAGGATGAATGCGCCAATCATGCTAAATCGATGGCATTTTTGAGTCAATATACGATTAAATAAATATTATATTGTGTCAATATTATATATCATACGGTTATCAAATGCGCCAGAGATAAGGGTCTAAAGTGAAAAATTATTTTAATTTATTCATGTGTATTTCATCATAAATTTAGATTATGTCTCTTGCGCTCAAAATGTTCATTTTCAGCAGGAATTGGCCTTTTATGAAAAAAAAAAAAAATGTAAAATGGCAAAAGTGTACATTGGAATATTGACCATATCATAAAAAAAATAAAAATGAAAACAATAATATAGGTACATGATAATTCAATAAACGTAATCACCTCTTTTTTTGACCTAAAAGTTCAAAAATTTGGATTTTGTTTCACGGAATGTTCAAGTCACTATAAGAATTATGTTTTCTATGACAATATTTTTTTTCACGTCATCTTAAGGATACAATATATATATTTTTTTAAATACCAACCCTATATTTTTACAGCGAAATTATATTTAGGTTATTTTTCTGTGAATTTCGATGTATTTAAATAAAAATTTGAACGAGTAGTTTTTGAATTATTCAAATTTAAGTATTTAGAAAAATAGTCTGTTGGGCTCATATTTAATTACCTATATAGTACGTAATTATTATATTTTAAATCTAAACAATTAACCTTTAATTAGAATAATTTAGTCAAAATATTCATAGGTATATCGTATATACGTGATTATATTAGATTCTGAGCGATAGCGAGGAATGTATTGGTTTTACAAATCTGGGTGTGTGTTTTTTTCCCATATGTATGTAATCACGAGGTCGGGTAGAGACACTGGTCCAAAAGTTCCGATCAATAACAC
>JAIPRM010000621.1:7902-23969 GCA_025469315.1 Stegophylla sp. TES_Ste_2020 | reverse complement strand
TTGAACAAAAGTTTCAACCTGCAACTTATTGAATCACAAATCGCCTTTAGATGGTACTGTTAGACGTTATTTTTCGAAATTATCAATAGTTTAATTTGCAAAAATAGCAAAATTGTAATATATTTTTAAGAAATCAATAATTTTTATTATTTATAAATTTAAATAAAAGAAATTTTGGGTGGGGCTATAGCCCCAAAGCCCCTCCCTTGGGTGCGCCACTGTATATACGTGATTCTATTAGATTCTGAGCGATAGCGAGGAATGTATTGGTTTTACAAATCTGGGTGTGTGTTTTTTTCCCATATGTATGTAATCACGAGGTCGGGTAGAGACACTGGTCCAAAAGTTCCGATCAATAACACTATAGATCTGAAATTTTGTCTAGTAGGTACTTTTCGGAGTTCATTTTTTCAAATTTTCAATACTTTTTCTAAGCGCATGCTTAGATTACTCAAAATTGATAAAAAACCGTAAAAGAGTCGTAATCGGAATTTTCGTAAATTCGATTTTATTTATTTTTTAACGTAACTTCTAAAATAATAAAACTAGAAAATTGAAATTTTCACAAACTACTAAAAATAGTCACGAAAACATTTCAAAAAGATTAGATCAATTTTGAATTAAGTAAAGCATTTTGAAAATATTGGAAATTTCTAATTTTTTGTAAATTTTTAATTCATAAAATTTCAATCAGGTTTAATATTTTTATCAGGTTAAAATATCGGTTAAAAAAAAAAATCTACATCCGATATTCCGATGTCTTTAATATCGGCTCAAGCCAATACTCACCTCTACCCATTTCTGCCTATGATTACAATGTTACAATGTACATAATAAATCCTATAGATAAGGTATTGAGTAGGTACTTAAAAAACTTTATTATACTTAATACTTAAAAAAAGAATAACTCAAAAACTACTAGTTCTAATTTTGATTTCAATACATCGAAACTCATAGGAAAATAACTTGAATAAAATTCTGTAATTAAAATAGGATAGTGTCATATGAAAAAAAGTTTGGATTACCATAGAGCATACTGATATATATATATATATATATATATATATGAAATGAATAAAGTTATGGAAAACATAGTTATTATAGTCAGTTTAACATTCTAAATAAAAAATCCAAAATTTTTCTATTTTTACGACCAAAAAAAGGATGTACATACTTAGAGAATTACCTTGTATAAAATTAAAATAAATTTTGAATATTTATTACAGTATTTACAGTAATATATAGCTTGTTTCATAACAAGCATATTTTGTGATAACAATTTTCAAAAATAATGGTATAACACGTACATTATATATATATATATATATGGCGAATCCAGGGTTTTTTCAAATATTGGCGCAAAAGATACTGTTTCAAAAATATAATTTAATCGATTTCCGCATTCTGGTATTAATGGTTTTGTTCAGCTTTAATTTTTTTACACTAACCTGGAGGTCCCTGTGGGCCTGTATAACCTCGTTCTCCTTTAGATCCTTTTTCGCCGTCTCTTCCATCGATTCCATCTAATCCTTTTGGTCCCTATAAAATTACCCATAATACTATGATATTTATTGATACTTTTAACATTTAAGAAAATTTGGCTACAGGTAGAAAAACACGTAAGGAATAAGTGGATAAAATAAATTTCTACCGGATCAAAAATGAAATGTTTTATATTTTATCAATCTAAAATACATGTCTAAGATAACACGGATATTTTATTTTCATTAAATACTTACAACAATAGAAACACCTTTTTCGCCGCTGTATCCTCGTTCTCCGGGAGGCCCTTGTGGCCCAGTGAACCCTATAAATGGGATGAAAATATACAATTAAGCATTTCCGATAACACTCACACACAGCAATAAAATTTATTTTAGTCAACAACTCTTTATTGTTTGTTGTTAAAATAAATAAGATATATAATAAATTAGAGTTATTTTAGTAAATTAAAAAAAATATATATATATATATAAAAATCATTATTTTTAAAGTTTTATTCACTTGGTTTTCATTTAAACTAATAAACATTTGAAACGTTCTTTTAAATAACATTACTAGGCACTCTTGTATGGAAAAAGCAGAACGATGGGATATTATTGTGTTATCGTTTTAAAACTCTTAACCATCAACTTAGAAGTATAAGCAATGTTACTTTTTGAAACAATACAGTGTAATCAAAGTTGATTTTATTAATTGTGTGAATTATTTTAATTTGTAAATTAATTATTTGTTAAATTTATGCAATATATTTAATATTTCTTTTAAAAATATTATATACATTTTTAATAAAAAATTATCGGTTTTATAGTTTATTCTTCTTATCCTTATAAAATATTTATATATATATTGGTATATGTATGTTATGTTTATATTTTAACATCATAAGGTATGTGGTATTAATAAAATAATAAAATCTGTGTAATTTTTTTTATTTATTCATCAATCAGTCGATAATTAATACTTATTATATGAAAAAAAGTATTGTTATTTTTAATTATTATTATTGGGTATACCTATATAAAAATATGCACCACAGATAGTGTTGGGTTCAGATAATTGAAAAAATATCTACATAGACTATATTAAACATAAAACTACAAAAACTGATATCTATCTATTTAAAAATATAAGATTCTTGAAATACACAAATTAACATTTTTTAAATAGAAAATGTGTTATTGATATAAGTAATTTATTAAAAAGTATAACTAACCACAGATTTACAGGACATATTTAATTTAAGAAGAAAAATATAATAATAAATCTGACATAAATATTATACTTATATATACGTATATATAATTTACATTATTGTATATATTATATTATAATTATAATATGTATTAAGCAATGAAAAAATGTTTGTTTCACTGGTTTTCTGTTTAAATTAGAAATAAACTAGGTAGTTACTCGAAAAATATCTATATATCTATTTAACTTTATTACCAAATATTTTCAGTTGAATATGTTTAGATGAATGAAATTTTTATCTCAGATAATTACTTACATAACTTAACATAATTTGTCTAGATAAGATAATAGATAGCTAAATATTTATCTATTTCTTATTTTTTATTTAGGCAATAAATAAAGTACGTATAAATTTATCTAGATAAATCACGATACTGATCACAGATATGCTTTTTAGTTTTAAGTGAAAGTGTAATGCATATTATATATATATTTTTTATTAACCACTATGCTAAGGATTTGTGGTTATTACCTCTTTGACCAGCTTCTCCAGGAAAACCTAGAAAATAAAATAACATACTTTATTATTATTCTACTAATTTTGAGAAATATAATCTGTATTTATAAATGAATAATAAACATTTCTTTAATTTATAATATATGTTATAATATTAGAATCTCGATAACTCGAACAGTTTATTTTCTTTCGACTAGTTATGAAGCTCATGATTTATTTTCAATTATAAAAAGTTAATTAAATGCACATGCCTGTAAGTCCAGGTTCTCCTTTTGATCCCTTCTCACCGGGTAAACCTTCTGGACCTGTTGTTCCGGGTATTCCTAAATTATCAAATATTTAAATTTATCAACACGTTTATACTTTAATAATTTATTAAAATAACTGGAAATCAATACTGTATGTTTTTTGCGTTTGTATTTTATAACATTTTTTTGAAACACATACCTTGTCCTCCAGTGTTTCCCTTGGGACCAGGGATTCCAGGAGGTCCGTCTATACCATCCAACCCTTTTGGACCTAAAATATTCAAATTTATGGAAATAAATTAATATAAAACTCACTTTGTTTTAAAATAAAACATCAATTCATGTATATCTTTTGAATATCGTGAGAGTAAAAAAAAATATACCTTGAGGTCCAGGGTATCCCCGTGGTCCTTGAGGTCCTGGTGGTCCAGGTCTACCTTTTCCTCCCTAAAAGAAAAGTATAACTATTTAAAATAAATATTTTACACTATTATACATTCCTAACTGACGCCAAAAAATTATTTTCTGAAGCCAAGTTAAAAAGTTTCAGAGTTTACAAAAACAGCCGAATTTGGCTGTTTTGTAAACGTACAGTAAATTTTTACACGTAAATGTGTTGCGTGTAAAATTGGTTACGACTATTCACTGGTACTTGAATGTAAGAAATTAATAGGGACTACTTGTATTTTGTTGTACACACAATATGAATTAATGTATATTTCTATATGACATAATATACACATTTGTACGCATATTTGAATATCAACAAAAAATTTTGAAGAAATAATTGAATATTAATGAAAATGTAGCAAAATTAAATTTGAATTAGATTTAAAAAAATTAATTATCGAGATAAACTGAAATCTAATATTCAACTAGGTATAATTAAATTCTTAAATAATCCATATAAATAAAATTTTGAAAAATTTCTATTGAAGGGCTTGGTTCCGATGATTGTTTGAAGAGTTTTGATTTTTACAAATTATCCATTAATATTTTCGATCATTTGTAATAAAAATCTCATCATTTTTTTACAGTTATTGGTTTTGATTACTGGTGTTTGAAAATTTTTTTCTGATTAAGAATTGATGAAATCGAATTTTTGAAAATGTTGTTATAAGTTATCTATATCTATAACAATAATTCATTGACTTAGATAACTGTCTATATACTGGTAAATCTCATGTATCCACATCTACCTAATTAAAGTACAATCATCATACAATTTTAAATAAGTAACTAGGTACAAGATTGTAAAAATAATGTTTTCCCAATAACGTATTGTTAACCATATGTTTTTTTCTATCAAATTTTAGAACGGTTACGAGAATTAAAATATTTCAGTTTCGATTATCAAAACCAATTCCAAATACTTTTTGTTTTAGAAATATAATATGGAAAATATAGGTTTACGAAAACTGGTTCCTGGCCCTGCTTTTTCGTAATTTTTTTCTAATATTTTTACAGAGTTATAGCACATAGGTAATTAGCACTATGATGTATTTATAAAATTTTATTTTGACGAATTAAATTATTATTTTAATATAAAAGCAATGTTTAAATATGTTAAATAAATTATACCCCTGGTAATCCTGGAGGTCCTCGTAACCCAAGTGATCCTGGCACACCGTCACTCCCTGAAAATAGTATTATAAATATTTACTGTAACAATCCATTGTATGAGGCTTTTAAGTATTCTATATTCAAAATATTCAATAGAGATATACATTTTTATTAAATTTGTAAGTTATTGATGTATAATATTTTGGGTAAACTTTTTTATTGATGACACTTAAATCACGATAGCGTTGTTGTATGACATTTTTTATTTGAGATCAATGATTAGTAATAGCACACGAATAACAATTATTCTAACAAGGTTGAAACATTGATAATTTTATGAAGGGTTTTTTAGAGGGCGCAAAATCCTAAGATGAATATTATTGATTGAATATATTCAAGATTTTAACAATATAACTTTGAAGTTATTGAATAATATCTACGTATATCAAATTGATAATTGTGTTCTGGTAATGAATGTACAACAATACATATAAGTTTAAACTGACTTTATGTGAAAATTCAATCTGAGTTTGCGTATACAGTTGGGATTGTATACGGATTGTCAGCACTTACTATCAAAAATTGATCTGTGTAATTTCACACTGCACACCACAATAAAACTTAATTCATGAAGCCAGTCATTGTGATGACTATCAAATTGTTACGTAGATGGCAAAATATTTGTAAAATCTTTTAGTGAAACAGAGTTGTGTGGGATTCAATATTTAAAATGTAAAAAAAAGCCTAAAATCGTTATAAAATTTTATTGCAAAGGTTATCAAGTTCGTAGAATACTATTGTTTGTTGATAATAACTGGTGGACACTTCAAGGATCTAGCATGAATTTTTTTTATATTTATGAATAACAAATAAAATCCACTTCATAAAAAGCTAGTTTATGGCATATCTCACTCAAATTTCCGGTAGTTTTTTCCTACGTTTAGAGAAACTGTTTATATTATTGTATTATTTACCAAGCGAAAAAATTATTCAGTGTTTGGAATGTTCACTTAAGTGAACACGTTCACATTTACGTACTATGACCAATAAAATGAAAGCGTTCGTGTTTACGCTAATTTAAAAAGAAACACGTTTACATTCACTCCCGATGAAAAAATGAACGCATTCTTCAGGTTACTAACACTTTTTTCCTTGTGTTTTACATATTTTGGAAATTACCACTTCAAATTTAAAGCGCGTCGATATCTCTCGTTTTTTTCTCTACTATAAATGAACTAGTTTTAATTTTAATTAATCTTCATTTAGTAAATTTAATTATAAATTTTGATGTCTTTAAAAATAGTCTATAAGTAATATACTGATTGTCTATTTCAATAAAATAGATTGGCACCCAAACACAAATTTTGTCATAAAGCAAAGTTGTAAATTTAAAATTATACTCCTACCACCACCAGCACCACCCATTCTGTTTTTAGATTCTAAGCCAAGCAAAGAAGCGAATGAGATTTTACAATGATGTTTTTTTTTATTCTGAGCGGAGCAAAAAATCAATTTACTGAGATGTTTATTTTTTTTTCGTTCTATTAACACTTTTGCATAATATAGAAATACTGATCCAAAAGCTTCGATCAGCTACTTTTTGAATCAACTTTTGGCTCTAGATGGTACATTATATTTAGCATTTTTTGAAATTAGCACTATTTCCAAGGATTTACACTTGTCGCCTTTGTTGGTATCTCTCCTCCCCCCGTTGAATCCTCACACCTAACCGTCATTCCGTCATACCAAATCCATCACACTCTATCCCTCAACCTCTTCTACCTAAGATCCTAACTCCTACCTACACTTTTTCGTATAGAAATACTTACCTAAGAGTTTTGATCAGTTTCTTTATAGATCCAAAATTACACAAAGATGGTACTTTAAAGAGATAATTTTTCAAATTTCTCAGTAATTTTTTCAAAAACGAGGAAAATTGTCAAAAAATAAACAAAAAATGATGAAATAAGCTATTAGTTGAATTTTCATAAAATTTAAAATGTCATTTAACATTACTTCAGAAATAGTGTAGCTATAAACTTGAAACATTCACTAATTACTAAAAATAATTTCATAAATAAAAAAATTGCATAATAATTTTGAAATTAGATCAATTTTAAATTAAGTATAGTATTTTGAAAATGTTGGAAATTTCTCTTTTTTTGTAAATTTTTATTTGACAAAATTTTTAATTCTTAAAATAAAGACTTAAAATACTATATTACTTCACTCACATATATGTCTAACTTATCTAGAAAAATCTTCAAAATCGTAAGCAACTCTTTTCTCTACTGTTTGAAGTTAGCATTTAAACGGAATTCATTAGTTTTACCTATAATTACACATTTTAACGTACATAAAATAATATTGGTTTTACCGATTTAATGAAACTACCTATTTAGAGAATTTCATTTCAAATATTTTAAAACAGTAAATTTTTTTACGGACAAGTAATTAAATATTTTTAAAGGGACAGATTAAAAAAAAAAAAAAAATAAAGGAAGTACGGACAAATATTATAATATATTCCTAGTTTACGAACACTCAAAAAGGTTGGAATGTTTGTTCACCATTTAATGTATTCTTCGGCGCTGATTACGATGGTATGAACTAATATCCACGCAGATCAATAGTCTTATAATAATAATTATTCTATTATGAAAGTTCAATATTTTCGAACGCTATATTAAGTACCTACTATTTCAATAGTTTTAACGTTTTTTTTTTTTTAAGTCAAATGGTGTAGTCAAAACAGTCTTCATGCGATGATACCGGAGTTCAAACCTTACCCAAAATACTAATATTTTTGTATTTTTTTCAACTGTGTTTGGCAAGAGATGATACGATAAACATTAGTACTAATTATGTTATGGCGAATTGTAATTGTAATTGCGAAATGTAGATTTAACATAATTAGAGCCGCTTTATTATTTTATTATGATGAATTTGATTTTGAAAAATTATTCAAAATTTTGTATAGCATTTTAGATTTTGAGTGAAGCAAAGAAGCTAGTGTTTATACATTTATTATTATTATTATTTTTTTTTTATGTGTACTCGTTTTTGTATAGAAATACGCCACTTTTATATGTCACTATAAACTGAGAACAGGAATACAAGCATAAGAAAAAAGTAAAGTAAATTATAGACAAGAAAGCCGGACCACTTCGTACCACAGATATTCTTCGCTCTTCGGGTCAGATACTATTAGTGGGTGACTATTATTAGTAGAATTTTAAAGAAACGATAAATCATTTCTTCAATAAAACGATTTAATAATAAAAATTTAATAATATAAAGAACAATATAATAGTCGTCATTTCCAACACATCCACCAAGAGTATCTGACCCGAAGAGCAAAAAATCGTGTGGTGTGAAGTATGTCCGGCTTTGTTGTGTATACTTTACTTTACTTTTTGTTTACCTAATAAATAAAAGAAAAAATATTAATTGAGAAAACAATGTTAGAAAAAAGTCCAATTTATTTTTACATTTTCAAATTTTTCACACACCAAAATGTTTTCCATATTATTATTGTTTATCTATGTTTAAATATTCATAAAGTTTGAATTAAAAAATGACTATTTCTGATTCTTTTTTGTCAAAATTTTGAGTAGTTTCCCCTCCCCCCAAAAATTGAAGAATTGAGAAATCTAAAAAATTACCTTTTTAAAGGGACGACTACGAGTTGGTTCCCTTTTATCGAATTGGTTCCCGAGTTGTCTACAGGTAACATACGAATTGGTTCCCGCATGATTTCATGGTAATACAACCATGTTAAATTAAATTTTCAAATTATTATGATATATTCAACCAGCAACAATTTCCTTCTCATTTAAGAAATATTTTAATAATAAAAAATAATATTTCCCTATTTATGACTATCAGCAGATTCTGTACGTGCTTCGGCACTCGCCGCTTCACTCCACATCATCTATATAAACCCCTAGACTTGTTGTGCAACGTAGGGAATGTTTTCGTAATAAAACGTCAAAATTTTTACAAGTCTAACGTTCAATATTTCCCGATAGTTCTTTTAGAGTCTGTATTTGATTTAATTTTATTCGAGAACCAATTCGTACACTTTATTTGACCCGGGAACCAATTCCGCGTTTCCCTTTTAAAGTACCAACTAGAGGCAAATCTAGTATTAAAAAGTTACTGATCGAAACTTTTGGACAAGTATATTTATAATAAAAATAAAAGACAATAAATATCATAGTAAAAACAGTAGTTTCTTCACTTCGTTCAGAATCTAAAAAAAGTACTAAAAATAAATTATTCACATTACTAGTAAAATTTTATAATGAATATTTTTTAAAGTTTGGATTAAAAAAAAAAGTTGAGATACAACGAAACATTATTTTCTTTCCACGTAATATTTTGTATCACTAAACTTTGAATTCCAATACAATATATTTTTATTTCAGATGTAAATCATTCGTAATGCTATAATGATTTTTGTAAACTTTGTTTTTCTCAAGTGAACATTAAATGAATTCAATAAATTTGTTCACAGTCATATATTTGATATATTGAACGGGTTTAAATACTATTTAATAGAATGCATTTATGGCTCGTTCATAAAAAAATTGAACACATCCTTTCCAAACACTGAAAATATCTGATCTATAGAAGGTCTAAACTTGACTTTTTTTATCATAGTCGGAAATGGGGAGGAAGGGTTGGAAAACTTAGCCATCAAAATTTATTCGAAGCCCCTAGATATATTTTATAAATTGAACAAAGTGAATACTATAAGAGAAGGGCTAAATCTATCAAATAAACACAGTCCACCTCCTCCTCCCTCCCCCAAAAAAACACATCACGGTAAAACCAATTGCTTCGCTCAGAGTTTAAATATATTATTTGAGCATGACTAAATAAGTAAATCTAATAAGTCATGTTATTTGTGTACATTTTAATATTATAATAGAAAATACTTCTCAGTGGGATATAATACTGTTTAAAATTATAATTTATTAACCTGGTTCTCCCTTTTGTCCGTCTCGTCCTGGCAATCCACTCAATCCATCATTTCCTCGATCACCTATAAATGGAAAAAAAAAGTTTGAGTTGAAATTAAATATTTATACTATTAATCTTATCGATTTAATGTATCATTCAAAATTTACTCAATTACAATTATGTATAAACTTTTATTTAAATAATAAAATCATAAAAATTGTATTTTAATTTTTGCAAAAGTTAACTTTTTATTTCATAATTTTTATATATTCAAAAATATTTATTTGCTTATCATTATTACCTTTTTGACCGGTAGGTCCTGGAGGTCCAGGGTAACCATCACGTCCCTAAACAAAATGATTCAATTAGGTATTTTTTTTCCAATAGATATTCTTATTATGTAGGTAAGGGTGTGGTACAAAAGACCGGCTGATTTTGCCGACAAACATTTGGCTGACACACAATAGGCAGACGTACAAAATGCCCGACAAAAAATTGGTCGACTAATTAATTTTATGTTGATATCAGGGACGTATTTAAGGGGAGACTAGGGGAGAGAAGATGGCTAAGCCCCTCCAAAAAGTAGTTTTAGCCTCCCCAATTGCAATAATTAAATGATATTCAATAGATAAATAGCATTATTAATTACGAATTATATAGTCAGATTTCATTTTAGCCCCCCCTGAACAGCAATCTTAAATACACCCCTAGTTGATATAGGTACATTTTACCATGAATTAAGACAATATTATTATCTAAATAGTGATTATGATAGTATTATCATACAAATAAATTTCATGAGAATAATGGTATTTAAACTGAACTTGTATGAATTACCAATTGTTGAAGTCAAGAAACAATGTAAGATAACTTCTTTAAGCAATAAGCAATGGACGCAATTATAATGATTGCTTATTTTTACACAAATAATTGAATGGAACTATTAAGTGCACTAAGTTCTTGAGTCTTATTAGCATTAGAGTTCCTTTCGGTTAATACTAGACATAATACCTTATTATTTTACATTGCAAAAACTAACGTAATTTTGTTACTCATAGTCCTACTTATAGAATTTTACACTATAGTAATGAACATCTATCTTATTTTGACAATAGTTGTAAATTAAACAATTTTTTATTTAATCATAAATTGCATTCTATATAATATGTTTTTTCCTCACCTATGTCATATTTATATATATATATATATCTACTATACTCTTTGTCCAAGTGGGCGTTATTATCAGTAAATAAAAATAAATTATTATCTTTATTCATAGGTACATTTTAAATAATAATATTTGGTTACGTGCTATTTCTGACGCGTGCCGTTACCGACGATTTTTAAAAACCAATAATTTAAAACCAAGTAACCTAAGTACCTATTAGATAAAGCTATTTCAAAATACAATTGTGAAATACGATTATGCACCAAAAAATGTAGGAATATGATGAAATTGAGCGATGCTTTGTATCGTTCACTTTTCAAAACTCCCCTCGAGCTACGCGCTCGATTGAAACCGAAATCAACTTTTGGCTTGCTGTACAACGTGGGGGTATTTCGACTTGATAATCAACTTGCTGTGTAGCATGGGGACATTTTGGTTTGATAATCGGTATATATGTTGAATCACATAAAATAACTTTCCGTTATCGAATTGATAATTTCTATTTTGTCGTCGGCTTTTCGTAATTTCGGCCTTTTGATATAGTCGGCTAAAATACTTTTGGCTATTGACTGTCGGCCTAATGTCCGTATCCCATAGGTAAACCTTGTAAACTTTATATATATATATATATACGTTTAAAAAGTTTTTATAAATATTCTAAGTATAAATAAATAATCTTAATAATTACTCTCGGTCCTACTGTCCCTGGTAAACCCTTTTCGCCTTTTGCACCAGATTCACCTGGAATAGAATTTTATAAGTCTATTAAACACAAATTTGAATTCATACCAGAATTAATCAAATTATTATATTGTTAATTATTTGCTTAATAGTTTGAAAATTCCAAATTATATGAATTTTGCCTCACCAATATATCATATATCATTAACATGATACATCTGATTATTAGTAGATATGCGTGTAAAAAAATAAAAATAAATAATGTTATTTAATTGAATATAAAAACAGTTATTGTTATTTCATACCTGGTATTCCTGGATCACCAATAACTCCTGGTTCACCTTTGGCCCCAGGCTGTCCTGGTTCTCCCTAATTTATGGACAATGTATAGATAGATTAAAACATTATAAAACACATAAACATATGAAATCCAAAATATTTATTTATTTAGTAATTATCGTTTTGGATATCGATGTATAATTTTCGTTTTATATTGATGTTTGTATAAAGTAAAATACTATTTTGTGAAACTTGTGTGTGAAAAATAATGTCAACATATAACAACAATAATTTATGAGGTAACTTTGATTGAGCTCTGGGTTCCAAAAATGAATGAAATTAATTTTTCGTATGTTTTATAAAATATTTCATTGTGGTGAAAATAAAATTAATTAAAAAGTACTTATGATACTCAAATTAAGACTCACTTATGATAAAAGATATATGAAAAATAATAACGAGGTAAAAAAAAAAAATATGCGAAACAAATTATTTACTTGTTTATTGAATATTTCTTTCTATTTATATATGCAACGTGTAATTTTAAATTTGTAGGTCGAAAAACAGTGTGTAAAACCTAAGTGTCCTTTGTATTTTTTACCTACTTTCCATCGAACATGCTAAAATGAAAATTCTATATTAAAATATACGGTGAGTACTTATTTATAGTTTTATAAAATGTCAAAAGTTTATGAAATTATGACTTTGAAATATATATTAAAGGTGAAATAGTTGATACTAATACAGTTATACTCATTATTATATTACATTTTTCGATTTATACAAAACTATAAAAAGTGATGAAGTTACATAAAATTATCTACACCATGTGTCTAGGCGTCAATTGACAGTAATTCAAGGAGTTGGGAGTATTGTGAACTATTGATCATAATGTATATGAATTGATCGAATGTAAGTTTTAACAAAAACAGAAAAAATACTTTGCGTGTATAAATGTTTTTTCAGGAATCTCAAAAATCTATAGCAAATCATTTTTTCCCGAGAGCCATACCTAAACGTTCTAAATATAGTTTCAATAGATGTTATTATATATATTTTTTTTATGATTAGATACATAATAATAACTATTAACCAAACATTATTTTCAAGTAATTGTTTATTTTTACCGGGTATCCTGGTTCGCCGTCGTCACCTTTTGGACCAACTAGTGTTCCATTTCCAGGCCATAGCGGAGAACCCGCTGAGGGCGGACCTGGTGGCCCAGGTTCTCCTTTGTAACCTCTGTCTCCTTTCTGTCCTTCATAACCAAGGCCCGTGTTTCCTAATTTTTTAATTAACAATAATTATTGTGAGCAACTATGAAAGGTACTTTTATGATTTATGTCATAGTAAAAACCTAGTTAAAATAATTCAAAAAATAATCTATAGATCTTAATATGTAAAATTGTATTTCATTTTATATAAGTAATACCTATCATGACTATAATAATGAATTTGGTAATAGTAAACAAGTATTACTAGTACATACCTTTTTCTCCTTTAGGTCCTGGGTAACCTCTATTGCCCTACAAAAATATTATATGACCATTTAAAAATGATTTATTACTGATTCTCGAAAAAAAAAAATGCAAAATAAGTGTTACAAAATGTGATTTAACACGTAATATGTTTTTGTCCAATAACACCTTTAAAAATTCCTTAAGAATATTAATTTATAATTAATTTCAAATGAAAAAAAAAAAAAACATTTTTTTGATATAAGACATTTTTAAAAAAGTCATCAAATTTTGGACCTGAATCGTAGTAGTATATTTTTTACTTATAAATAAACAAGAACAATTAGTCTTACTTTTATTCCAGGTTCTCCAGGTGGTCCATCTAACCCGCGAAGGCCACTAGAGCCAGGAATCCCTGGTGTACCTGCAATTCGCCAATTTAAATGTCAAATAATATTTTATCACAATAATTATTTTAATTTCAATATTGTAACCACTGCACTTAATGATGTTAATTTACAGAACATATTGTATAATAAAACTATGATTTAACATCTGGTGTAAAATAATAGAATACAACATAGAATTAAGTGAAATTTAATCGATCAGTGGTAATAAATTTTTTATGTTTTTTTAGAGATCTGACTGAAATAAATTAAATACATTTTTAGAAAACAACTATTTTTTTTTTTTTTATAATATATTCTATAAAGAAATTTACAACGGTTGAGCACTGATAAAAATATATTGTTCACACTTATTTCCTTCATTCATCAGTTGAACACAGTTTTAGAGATAATTTATATTCACTGTAAATCAAAATATTGTAATCCTAATATGTTGTGAACTTAAGTTTTACATTTTTACCGGTGCATCGGGTTTTGAAGTTCAAAGACTCTTACATTGTAATTCTAGTAATGGATATAAAACACCGATATTAAAAATAAATGATTAGTATGCGATGAGGAAAAAATATTTTTTATAAACTCGTTAGTTTTCCTTCTTGTAGAGCTAGTAATTTAAATTTAATATACGAGTGGTAATTTTTATATTATACCAACAAGAAACTAAAAAATGATTGTATCTAATACATTTTCGTAAAACTATGTATTTAAAAATCGGTTTACTAACTAAAAAAAAACCAAAGACAGTTTTTTGGAAATTAATAGCCGATGACACAGAATTCGTTTAAAAATCATTTTTAAAATTTTAAAATCAAACCAATTAAAACTAGTTGTTCAGATTGACACGATTCAAATTATAGTAAAATACCACAATATTAAGTAAACATGTTTTGAAGTATAATATATTAATAGTCGCAAAGTGCCTCTAGAACTATATCAATTGTTTAAACTTCAAAGAGAATATATGTATGTTTTCATATTAATATTTTTATTGTTAGTGTACATGTTTTAGTGCTGTATTCACATACCTTGCGGTCCATCAAAACCAGGTTCTCCTTTTTGACCTTTATTGTGTATTGGCGTGTGTGCGGGTTCACCCTTTAGACCTTTAAAATAAATATTACCACATTTATTAAAAATTATATCAAATGTCTTTAAGTTTAGAGCAATTTTTCTTTATAAATGTAGTATATTATAAGACAAAACGTGTTAAATTCTCAAAATTGAAAAAGGTATTGGCAATTTATGCCATGTGCCAATAAACTTAACAAACTATGGAATTAAAAACACCTAAAAAAACCTTCCCAATGGTTTTCCAATAGATTATTTAATAATACGGCAATATTGATTTTAATTTAAACTCATTGACATTAAATAAATCATATTTTGAATGTTCAAAATAAAAAATCAATAGTTACATCAAATATGCCATTTATTCTTTACAACAAGCTTTATTTATGTTATAAAATAAAAAATATGTTATTTTAGTTCTCAATTTAACATAACCACTAAATTCAATATTATTTTTCTGTACAAATTTTAAAATGTAAATAAGGACTATTTATATTAAATTATTAAAATACGAACCTTTTTCGCCTGTTATTCCAGGGTAACCTCTTGGTCCGGGTTCTCCTGGATTTCCAGGAAGACCTGGCTTTCCCTGTTAATAAAAGAAATTTAATTTTTTTTTTTTGTTAAATCATTTCAACTAGAATCTAAGAATTTCAAATAGAAATTTTTAGCGAAATAAATCCTTAAAAAATAATTTCAAGTAGCCTAAAAAAGTATACATTGAATTTAACTATGAAAAACAAATTTAAACTATACATTATAATACTACTACATATTTGGTCAGAGTATTTTTGCTTTTCAGCTAAATTTTAAATAATTTCGTTAAAAAAATAATATATATATATATATATATATATGTTACCGTAAAAGCCCGATCACTAGGTAAACCTAGGATTTACTAGTTAATTCTAGGTTTTACTGGTTGTACTCAGTAAATGCTGAAATTCATAATTTTATTCGGGCTTTTACTAAAAACGTTTTGTACATCCTAGGATGAACAAATTGAGTTAGTAAAAG
>JAIPRM010000620.1:0-51180 GCA_025469315.1 Stegophylla sp. TES_Ste_2020 | reverse complement strand
TCTTTCTCATACTTTTTTGATTTGAAATAAAAAACTAAAATAACTGAATACCAGTTGGTACTCAGAACTATTATATATATATATTACGAATTTTGATAGAATATATAAAAATTTTAACTTTAGGTAAGTAGGTGTATAGGTATATGTAATTTTTGTTTTTTTCTTGTCATGTGGCCCTCGATAAAAAAATGTATAAAAATATGGCCCGCGGGGTTAAAAAGGTTGCCGACCCCTGGTTTAGTCGATTACTATTTAAACGAGTGCTTTTAATATTATATAATTAGGTAAAATGTATAATTTTTAATAATTATATTGATATACCTTATTCTGTGTTATTCCATATTTATTATTGTTTAAGCCTTGATATTTCCACCAAGTATTTATTTGTGGTTTTGTATTTTATAAAAAATCAGTACCTAGTAAAATTGTCTACTGAGCTTCTCTCAGAATCGTGTTTTAAATTTAATCAATAAATTATTGTATTTTGTTTTTTGATATGGTTGTTACTTCACAAATCAAAAATGTTTTTTGACTTTTTATGAAAAACTATTATGGCTCTCAAGTACATAAAAATGACATTTATACATTGTGTTTTCCATCTTAAAACTAGAAAAAAAAATAAAAATAATTTTGTTTCTCACGCGTTTTCTTTAATAAGATTTTCTGAAAGATCATTTCATTATTTATATGGTACTTCAAATCGAGTAAAAATGCTAAAAAATTATTTTGTTCTATTTTAAGTATATTAATTATATTTTTGCACACTGTACGAGCGTAAAATTTTATTAAATTTGATAGCTGTTAGAAGATCTTAATCAATTTGAATTATTCTTTTTTAAAAATAATTAGCGGTTCAATTCAAAGTTAACCTCGAAGTTAACCTAAGCTTTTACATTTAAATATTGAAAAGTTAAGAAGATCAAATATTGTTATAAGTAGGGAATGGATTTAAATTATTCTCTAAAAAACAAGAAAAATGCCTTAAAAAAAATATAATTTATTAATGCACTCAAAACAAAAATTTTCTTTAAAAATGCTCTTAAAATTATTTTTAATTATTTTATTTGAAACATTTATTTTATTAATTTATTATATATATTCTTATGTTTATCTTCTCTTTTTACCCTAAAAAATAATTTCCAAAAAATTTGTATGCAATTTAGGCAGATATATTTGTTATACTTTTACCTTTTCAAAAATAAGAAACTTCGCGGAAAAAACTACAATAATCATTCGAAAATGTTAACAAAGATACTTACACACGATATTAAACTCATAAAGTCATTAAATAATCAAAATCGGTAAAAAATTAGGATTTAGATATATAGCTTATTTTATCTTTATCTAATTGCATGCATATATGTATATTGTATATACCTAAGTGTTCAGTGTCTAAATTTGTCAACAATTATTTCGTCTGATATCACATTTATCTGATTGGTAAAAACTTAAAAAATAATAAAAATAGCAGTACGATATATTATTAAACAATAAATAATATTTTATTTTATTCTTTTAGAATAAATTTTAATCAAATTTTTATGGAATTATATCCATTTCTATGTAAGAATGACTTAAAAACAATAATACTCTAAAAATCAAAAAAGTCTCTAAAATGCAAAATAAAAATTATATTTTTTAATTCCTTGATGTATGAAATGAACTTTGTGCTTGGAAAGCAATGTTTTCGGACATTCAGAAAAAAATGCAATTTGCATTTGAATCCGTTCTCTAGTTATGAGACTAGAAATTTTTTGCATTTTGTCAAAATAAAAACACATGTACGACTACTGCTGCCTATGAGACAATCAAATTTATTCATTGCTGCACATTCCTCTTCCATATAGTTCTTCATTCCAATCGGAAACCAGTCGTCATCGATAGTTACTGTCAATATTTGTGTGTATTTTGTGGTGGTTGACAATCATAATGTTAATTTTAATTTTCCTTGTGTTTGGTTTTTAATGATTTGCAAATCAATGTCAATTATAATTAATATTTTGTTTGAATTTATAAAACATTTATGAAATATGGAAACGCACATCATCAACAATACGTTGCGTTTACTGTGTGTTTTGTGAGCACTATACATCTAGTCAAGTTGTGGAAATAGAAATATGGTGGGAGAAAATCAGCCTTACAGTATACGTGACTGTCAGTATAGTTGCACCAAATATGGTCGTGTTACTAATGGACCCGCAGTATTGAGGATATGATTTTATTTTTTTTTTACCCCTTTTTAGTCTCCTCAAATAGCAACTTTTTTGTTTTATTATGACTTGAAAAAAGTTTTTACTGTCCTTCCTTAATGCTCATAAATTATAAATATGAATTTAATGCTGAGTTTAAAGTTCTCAAAGTTATAATGTAGAATAACATTTATGTACAAAATTAACTTAGTCTTACATAAAAACTTCCAATTTCAAATCATTATAACTTAGTAACTAAGTACAAATGAAAAAAATATTTAAAAAAGGTTATAATAGCTAAATTGAATTAGCGCTATATTTGAATTAAATACTAGTTCTGTTAATTCATGATAATTTTCTTTAGTCTAGTGTATTTGCTGTCTAATTACTTACTGTTTTATGTGTGTCTGATCACTTAAAATTCTATAGTGTTTGGTAGTTGGTAAATCACTCACTTCTTAATTAAATAATAACATAGTACAAATATTAGTTATTTATGAATAATTATTTCAGTCTGTAAAATTATTTTCATATAGGTATTTAAAGGTTTGTATTCTATTTTTTTTTATTATTTGGGCTTTAATTTGTATTTACTGTGTTATAGAATTGTAGCATTAAATTTATTTATTCAAGCTAATCATTTTATATTTATTTTTTATTTATTACAACTAATCATTTTAATTTTAGGTAATAATGATCGATATTCAAGTAGTCATAATGATGATTATAGGCGGTATAAAGAGGTATGTAAAATTATATATAGGTTATAATTTAGCTGTGCATTCATTTAACATTGTGAAGAATGGCAATTAGATATTTCACTTAAAATGTTTGTTTCTTACAATATTTTAATGAAAATAGAATGTATAGATAGATAATACCCAACAATAATATTAAGTTAATTATGAAATGGATTCTATATTTTAAGTAGGAATATCACTTTAAAAATCCTAAATATGTTAGTAAAAAGTAAAAAATTAAGCACATTCAATAGTGTTTAATTACTTGCAATATATACCTATAAAAAATTTGATGCGAACTATACAATTTTTAAACAATTTTTTTAACCTTCAAAATTTAGAAATTAAAATACTTCAACTAATGCTGAGATCTCAAAGATGAAATTTTTTTATCATCATACTTCTTCAAATAATCCATAAAATATTTTTTACTCGAGTAATTCTATTATTCAATTACAGCTCATAGTACGAGCTGGTAGTATTTACTACATGCCTACTTTTAGTTTTTATTTAAGAATATTGTTAAGAATGTAATTTATATGGTGCTATCATCCAATGTAATTTTTAAGATTGGTATAAAAATCAAAAAATGAATGTGAGATATAATTTTGAATTAATTGGAATACTAATGGCATTTGACATTGAGGCTATTGGATTGGAACTTCACAAATACTATATTATTATAATATGTTGCTACTACAAATAAATAAATTCAATCGACGACTGCCCAATGTCTCAAAGTATTAATCTATATGGAAGATGATAATACCAAAAAAAAATAACATTCATATTTAAATATATTTATTGAAATTTTTATTATTATTGTTATTAATATTGATGAGTGATATATTTGATGCATTGTTTATTGACATCTATATATTTATTATGCCCTATATAAATAAATATGTAAAATAAAAAGATTAGATTGACACAATAATTGAAAATTGCACGCAGGGTGGAAGAAGTCACAGAGACTCAGACATGGGTGGATATTCAAGTTCCGGTGATGATTTTGGCCGTTATAGTGGTGGTAGCAGTTATGTAGAAGACCGTAGCAGCAGATCATCCTATGCTCCTGATAATAATTATAGGGGAAGTAGCAGTTACAGAGGCCGTGAGAGTTCACGTGACTATGGTTCAGATTTCCGTAAGCCACTGCCTCCTGATGATGATCGCTCCTCACCTCCATCCCCAAGATATTCTGGCCCTTCAAATAGAGGCAGCAGGGGTACTAGAGGATTCCGTGTGGCTGATAGACCTGGTATGAGGGGTAGATCTTCTGCTAGTGTCTCTTATAGAGGATCATATAGTGGCAGTGCAGGAATTATCAAACGCAAACGACTTGAACCTACTTTTAATTGGCGCACAAATCCTATTCGTAAAGGATATGATATGGCCAATAGAAGAATGCATACAGTCAAAAGGTAATTAAATGGCGACTATCATGTTTATATGAAGCATTACAAAAGATGATGAAAACTGTATCGTATCTAAGTAAATAGTATCTATATAGAACAAAATTAAAAATACAACACAAACAATTTATAGGCTTTAGAGCCATTGGGCAGAATGAAAAAATGTAAACCAAATATTGTTGAATAATCATACAAATTACTTATAATGTAATTGTTGATGTTCAAGAAATATAAATGTGATTTATGGTCAATCTTCTGATTAAAATTCATTAAAGATTATCATGTTCAATTATTTATGTACAATGGATATTATTTTATGAGAAAATGATTGCATACACAATTGAGTTAAATTTGGATTATAAGTGTTACTGATGAAAGTATATAAATATAGTAAATTATTCATTCAGATGCCAATATTAAGTCTCAACAAAATTTATTGATATACTATGTATTATGTTTACATTGAGTTATATTCATTGAATTGATAAAAGAAACTGTTGAAGATGTTATTTATGGATGAAATCCAGATGAAATATAATGTGAAAACATAATACCAGAATATTTGTTTATCAACAAATTAAATTATTATCCCCGGGTTCACACTGAAGTAATGAATATATTAATTAATAACTCTAATATTATTGATTAAATGTGAATAACTTTTATTTTGTGACTAGTATTCACCTTTTTAAAGCATTTTAATAATCTTCTGTTAACTGTCAAAAAATAAATATTTATTAAGTTAATTTTGTAATTATAAACAATAGATATAACTTTGGTGTGTATCCGGTTTTATGGAATGACTTCTAATAAGGGAACTTGATTTATAGATTTTTCTTACAAATTAAAACTCCTCTATGTTAACACTCAATTAGAGTTACCAATTACCGTTGATTTAAATTTTAAAAAGAAAATTATTATATTAACTATTAACAATATAAATTATATATAAAATTAAAATAAATAATCATACATGTATTACACCACACAATAATCTTAAGTATTGCAATCATTCTTAGAATTCGATTATATTGAACATGAAAGAAAATATTTCATGAAGTTTGTTTTATTTTAGAAGTAAGTTGCTTCTAGAGATTCCTATAGAGTATAGAGTACTTTGTGATAAATACACATTTAACTAAACTTAAATGCATATCTCAGTCATAGACGTACTCAAACTTTGTTCGCTGGGTATATGGTTAATAAAATGTACTCCCCTACAAATGCAAGTAAATGCCTCTAAAATGAATATACATGCCATTCCATGATAAACATAATGTAACTGATACTTCTTAGTAGAAAATAATAGGTTTTTTCTCACTATAAAATAAAAGCATATTTTTTTGAAGATATATCAATGGTATAGTGTGTGGACTTATCATTCATTTTTCTGATAAATGTTTTTTTTTTTTTTACTTTTAGTGTGTAGATAAGATTTTTGTGACAAGCACTTACAACTTCGTTATAAATAATACTAATATTAATATCATTGGATCTTTGTTTACCAATAAACTTCAGTTTAGATATTGCAGAGTGAAATTAACAGATCTAATTATATTGACTGTAAAATAGCACTAACTTTTTAAATCATAAATAAAATTGGACTTAATGTGTGAATAGAAAAATAAAATTAAACTTTTTCATTTATAAAATGAGACCACTAAATTTAGCTCTTTAGATAAATTTTTTCTAGTAAAATGGTGTTTTAAAACTTCGAAGTTTTGAATTTATGTTTCTTGAAATACATTATAAAATAATATGACGCACAAGATTAGCTTTAATAAAATTATAAATAATTTGTACAACATCAAAAAATTAAAATGCTACATTATTTTTTCTTCTCAAACAACTCACTAAAATTAAATTGAGCCATAATTATGAATATGGTATATGTTGGATTTATTTTTCATTACTTTAGCTTCAACTTCTTTACACAACTATTAGCCATCATAGTAGTTTCATCGAAATATACAGCAATTATATTTTTCCAATCTATCTTAAATTAATTAATTGCTTCAGTTAGTAAATACATTAACTGATCATAATCCTTTGACACCAATTCAATACAGTTTTCTTTTTTTTTTAAAAAATATGCATACTGATAATTGCCTGTAATAGCTACAGAGACTGGTTTCATCAGTTAAGATTTATTATCATATTTTTTACTCTACCTACTTGATATTTTTTCGTTTCATAACATTTATTAGTTGGAAGATTATCATTTTGATTATATGGCTTCAAATATAACTTAAATTTTTAGGTTCATTTCCTCAATTACTTCCTTCACTCCACATTTTTTTAACGAATTAACCATTTCCAAAAATAGTGTCTTTGAAACTTTGTTTGCATTTTAATTGTGACCACGTAAGGGTTTTCCATTCTTAGACAAACATAGTTTAATATAATGTATTGAATAGTGCATTATCTTTCTGTGAATCATTTTCTGTTCTTCCCTTTTCATTCCACTTCTGATTTATTTAATACAATATCAGTCAAATCAGAATTTAAAAAAATTGTCATATATATCGCATTATTGCCAATCTAAATTATGAACTGAAACTTTGTTCATGTGTACCCCTAAAACAAGCATATAAAAGCGCATACACTACATTCTCTGTTCGCACGTCTATGATCTTAGTGACTGCCTGTGGCTTGGATGACGGGACAATAATTGCACCCCTTAGAAATATTAAAAAAAAAAATTAATTTTTGCTCTTAAGTGTATTAATTGTTAAATATTGTATTAAATTAATATTAAAAATACATTTTGATGAATACAATTGGAACATTGTTTTATTCAATTACTAAGATAATAATAATATGCATTATGCTTGATATGTTAATATATGTAATGTGTATCGCTGCTTGAATGCTTGCCGCTGCGTTTTGACGAAACACAAAATCAATTGTATTTTTATTTTAAGAGTTCATGATTATATATGCAAGAAATATTTACTGTGTTTGGTTCTCATATAGAGCTCGTCCTTACCGTAGCCAATATATTGAAAAAACACAGTATCGTCTTACATAAAGAGAACTCTACTTTGGATATTCCATTACTCGTCATTATTGTGGCCTGTTATCCAAAGCTAAAGGACTTTAGAGTAGTATTTAGAATAAAACCTAAAAGAGTAGACATAATATTTTTTTACTGCAGAACTTGTTTTTACCGTGGTCACTTAAGAGAAAATAAGCGTTCAGGTATTTGCGGGTTTCTGTTACTACTTACCTGATGATTATGTAGTTTTCTTAAATTTTTGGAATTTTGTAGATAAGTGTCTTATTTATAATATTTACAACTAATATAGTTTATGCTAATGTATTTCCATTGGTACCTATAATGTATCAGTGCAACAAATTAAACAATCTTCATGTCTATAGTATTTTATTCTTTGTCAATTATCGCTTTTATTGAAACTCCTCGGTATTTAAAGCCGTACTTCCATCATTAACAACTACAAGCCACTACTGATATATCTTTTATCTGAAAAATTCTGTTGCTACTAAACTAACGATTTTGACTTATGCTAAATTGGTGTGTTCTTATTTCAAATGGAGTATAGTTTATTTTGTAAAATGAATATTATTATTTATTACTGTAGATCAAGGAGTAGTTATAATCAAGAATCAAGTTATTCAGATTTTTCTTATATTGTATTAAAACAAATGTGTTTTTAAGTTCTATTAATTATATTAATTACTTGTATTTATGTTTTAACAGAACAAATGTTATTAGAGATCATGACGATTATCGTGCGAGAAAAATTGCTGAATTCAGAGAAAAAACTCGTGTATGTTTATAGACTAAAATAATTATTACTGATATTTTCTTGTATTAATTGTGATATTGTACAATTTTAGCAACTCCGTGAGCGTGTAAGATCTCCGTCAGTTGATGAAGAAGAAGTAGAAGAGGAAGTAGAAGAAGAAGTTGAAGAAGAAGAAGAATCTGTTCATGAAGATGATGAAGAAAGACCTGATGATGATGGAGAGAAAAAAGACAAAATGCCAAAAAAGAAAAAGAAAGTTATGAAAAAAGTTTTAAAAATGGTTAAAAAAAAAGTGAAAAAACCAAAATTGAATGGTGATGTATCCAAACCTAGTTCTGGAGATAAATCTTCAGTAAGTAATTGTCATTTAAAGTTGATACGTTGATAGTGTTTTTCAGTTTTTCATCTATTTTTGTATTTAATTATTGTATTAATTTTACAATTGAGTTTTTTATATTTATTTTTGGTATTATATATTTGAGTAATAGAAGTAGTGGTGTACTTATAGTGCTTCTCACTATTGATAAGGAATCTTATTTTTCACTTAAACCGACATGCATATTCTATTATTTTATTTCATTCTATTACTAGATTAGCCATCACTGGTTTCAATTTTATTTTCAAATTGTTGAAACCTACATAATATACATTATGTTAGTCATATGTGGAAATTGTTCTATAAATAAAAGAACCCAATACATAGTTTTGTGCATGATATAATTACCGAGGTATGTCAGCAACTTATATTTTGAAAACTCAATATTTGTTCAAGTTTGCGCTGGTAGTCACAGCTGTTTTCTTTATCAGTCAATAGGAATTGTGATTTATAAATATTATGACCACTATGAAAAATATTCCATTGAAAAGAAAAGAAAATTTATTGTTTATTTCAATGATCATCAACACTGAGCGATTGATTAGTTACTGACATACCTTATTAGTTATTAATTATATCATTGTCTTGGGTTGAAATGGCCATAGATAAAACTTTCAGTTCTGATAAAGTGAGCAGCGCATGGCATTTGCAAGCATTTACATCAACGGTTCCCAAAGTGTGTTCCATGTTCTGTATGACAATTACAGAGGTTCTATCAGTTAAATTCACAATCAACCATGATTTTTACGAATACACTTTACCAATAAAAAAATGTCAAACAGTTTACTTGTTTCTCTAGACTAAATTTAACTGCTAGTTATTATAACATTTATAATTCAATTTTAAAATTATTGCGAGTAAAAACAAACAATTTCATTATTTGTCTATTTGAAACTTTAAAATTAAATGCATTTAAGATATTTCTCCATCATAATTATTTTTATTTGGGATATTGATAAAAAAAATTTTTTGTTTATTTCAAATGTAACAATGCAAACAGTTTGATATAGATTTATTATTATAGTTTCGTAACTATAGGGCTATGAAATATGAATTTAATAAAAAAACTTCCAAAATTCATTTTAAATTTAAAAAAATTCAATTAAAATAATTGTTTTTAAATAAAATGAAAATGACAATTAAAAAATTAAAAATATTTTTGTCTTTTAAATTAAACAAATCAATTTTAGTATTTATGTTCATATGGATTTCACATAGATAAAAATTGTTAAATTTATTTAAGGAATGTAAGAAAAATTATTATAAAAATGATTTTGTTTGAATTTGTATTTAATTGACTCTGATTCACGAACATTGCACTGAATTCTGAATAACACAAGAGCACTGTACAGATGTCATACAGAGTGAGTGAAATTCATAAAGCATTAGTGTGAAAATATGTTGTATTTGTGCCTAAATTATACATTATTTGCCTAAATTGAGCACCATCAGGGCTCGATAATTTAATAAATAAAATAATTAATTTTATTGGTGAATATTATATTATATACACTGAATAGTATGTAACTATTTATTAATAAATATGTAAACACGAATCACTCTGTAAACACAATCACCATTGTCTATAAATAATAAAAACGATTATGTTGGGAAATAATAATTCCATGATAACAAATTATGTGCGTGACAGAGTCTAGTCTCTCTTGATGCAGAGAGTATAGAGCTAAATTCTGATTCATAAAGTGGTTGGACAAAACTTTTGGAAAAGTGATTCTAAGTGAAACAGTGTTTTCAGAATGAAAAAATAAAAAATATATCTTTGTAAAATCATAAGCTTCTTCGCTTCTCTCAGAATCTAAAAACTACTAAAAAATTTTGATAAGAGTAAAACTAATGAAGTAAGCTATATTCGTGATTTTGTTGAAACTGATTTTATTTGTTTTGTTAAGTAAAATCGGTATCAATTGATAAGTATTTTAAATATCAAATTACAAGTCAATGTACAATTTTTATGAACAATTAATCCATTTGTTTTGCTATATCATTCTGAAACTATTGTTTTTTTAAGACTTGATAATTTTAATTATAATTTATTTTGGGGTTATATATTTTCTTAATAAAATTATATTAAAATCATCCATCAAGTTCCATACTCAACCAATTTTTAATTGTAATGATTTATTTTTGCTTTTAAATTTGACATAATATTATACAACATTTATCATATGCTAGATGAGCTAAGCGTAAAACTAATTCACACCTCAAGTTGTTGTACATTCACCCATTTTACTTGATTTTAATTAAATTCATAATTTATTTATTTAGCCCCGAAAAACTGAGAACAATTTATTGGATTCTAGAGGAGAACCGTTTGTAAAATTATTATGTCCGCATTGTGAAGTTACATGCAAGACATTTAGGGTAAGTTATCATTTGAATGAAATATATTTTATTATTTACTAGGAATCTTTAATGATACTGGCAACTTTAGTAGAAACCGTTTATAATGATGTTCAAGGGACCAGTCAAAACTGGTCATAATAACTGATAGTCAGTGTAACCAAAATGGTAAAAAAAAATTGAAAATTTGATAATACATTTATATGAACATTATATTATATATTTTGTATTTCAAATGTATTCAATTTTTATCTCAAAATTATGATCAAAATATATACAATATATAGTTAAATTCAATTTGCTATTATTATTTGTTTAATTTTTTAAGAACATAAACTTTGCATAGTAAAATAATCTGTTATTTTAGTTTGTAACACTCTTTTAGTTACATTAGCTTTGATAATTGCAATAAGTACGATATATATCATTATAGATAAATTATTTTTCTAAAATAACCAAAAATAATCGTCATAACATCCGTATAGTCATTATATAGATGTCGTAATAACCGATACAAATTCGTACATAAAATTACAATTTTTGCTGGGACTTTCAACTTAATTTCATTAAAGTTTGTCATTACAATCAGTGTCATTTTAAACAATTTTTACTGTATATATGTATTTTTGATAATAATCAATATAAATATTCTCAAAAATAACCATAAATTGCATTGTTAAATATTTTCATGGGTCAAATTGTTTCTTATGAGTGTTAATTTTTTTTTTTTTTTTTTTTTCATCCAAGTTCTTGAAAAACCCAGAGAATAGCACTTTTCAGTTGAAATTCTTATAACAAATTATCGATATATTCTACATGGACATTTCAATATTGATAATATTATATTGTGATAAAATATTGCCATAAACCAGCATTTCTCAACTAGGGGGTCGTGTAGGTCAAAAATAATAAAACTCTTGATTTACAAAATGCACCTTTTTATTTAAATATTTAAAATTTTTTATTGAAAAAAAAAAAATTAAAATAATAATAATGAAATTCTGATAAGGATATATATAAAAAATTAATAAACATAATAAAATAATTAGTGTGATCTTAGAATTTGTTTTACATTTAAACGTTTCCTTATTTGTGGTTCAACATCTGAAACACATAAAAGTAAGTTATTTTCTAGTGATGACTAACAATTTATGTACTTAGTTTTTATTGCCACCATAGATGAGAATCCTTTTTCACATAAATAAGAAGTAGCGAACGAAATCAAAATTTAAAATTAAATGTATTGATTGAATGTAGATATCTCATCAATAAAATGGGCACTCCTTCACTAATGGAAATTCCTAACGACCCGATACATAACGTTCAAACTTGATATACTAGATATGATATTTATAAAGTTTTACTTCATTTGGTTAATTATAGGATATTTTTACTGTTCAAATTTTTACCTAATATAGGTGGAGGGGTGTTGTGAAGTGATTGACCATATTTTATACCTATTTTGGGGGTCGTGACACTAAGAAGGTTGAGAAATGATGCCATAAACAATATTTATAAGTTGAAGACTCCTATCATTTACAAATATTATTTAAATAATTTAATTAATAATATTTAGGAGTATGAAATACATTTATTGAAAATACGTCACCGTACTGCAATGTCTCAATTAGCACGTAAAAGAAAACATGAACTCTTCATGCTTCGTCAGGATCAACGTAAGGAACAAAAAGATATTGATGATAAAGCTACTGAAGAAGATCCAAAAACTGAAATTAGTTATTGTAAATTATGTCAACTGAATTTTAAACAACCTAAAAGTGATCACTACTTCAGTGATTTGCATAAAGTTAGTATACATATATTATTATAAATCATGGTTTATTTTATCTTATTAAAATTTGTATAGAAAATCAAACAATTCTTACAACCTGCCTGTAATGTTTGTCATTTAATGTTTGCATCACCAATGCGTTATGAACACCATTTGTGCAGCACTAATCATTTAAAGGTATTATTAGTTACTGATTATTATTTTGTACAGAAGTACATTTTTTCAATTACTTTTTTACTATAAGAATGTAGATGTTTATGATCGTCGTACCAAACGAATGGCTGTTGTCCCAAGTGCAGATGAAGCTGATGGAGATGTAGATATGGATAACTTTATGGTTTTGGACTCTGTTGGTTCTGGTGATGGTCAGTCATTATTTTATTGAATAAGAAAATGTAATATTGGTATGAAGTTAATAATACATTATTTTATTTATTTTAGATGAGGGATCAGAAGACTGTGAAAACACACAAGAAAATAAAGATGACGATGAAAAGAAGAAGAAACCTAAATCCAAAAAAGAAATAAGTCTTGGTAAGTTAATTAAAATATATAATTATAGTTGCTTATTGTAATTATTACATTATATGTATTGCATAATTTCAACTAGAAGATTATAGTTTCATTAAATTGTTTACTTAAATATTTACCGAAATTATGATATATAATGGTATATTTGCTGGTAAACACCATGGTTAATAGATAGATATTATAAACACAACATAAACCATTGCTAATGTTTGGCCTGGAAGGTAAAAATAAATGAGCAAAAATTAGTAAAATTTTATCCATGACAATAACAATACAATTTAACATTGTTTTATCCCATATTAAAATAATTATAATAATAATCATGATAAAGTAAATTGAATTTATCATAGTTTAACCATTCTTTTTTTAGAAACTAAAATATTTTTGTTTTAATGAATCTTGAATAGGAAAATACCCATGTGGCAATATCAAATAATATCAATATTTTTCATTGGATATTGATATATTATATTTGATATCTTTGAAGACCCCTATGCCTTACGTTTATTTATTTAATATATTATAATTTTTGAAATAATTATTTCCTGGTTTTTTGAAAACTCATTCACCACATTCATTTTCAATTTTTTTTTAACAAATAACATTCTTTGAAAAAAAAATTTATTCTTGTGATTTTTAGGTTTTCGGATTTTATTTGCTTATTTTTAGCTATTCTGAATAAAATATTATTTTATTTTTATATACAATCAATAGTTTGAAAGTTATTATATATATAGTGTTTACTTTTTAGTGAAGCAGAATAGTGGAAGCAAACTTTTGTATTAAAATGCTTGTACTAGTCTATTTATACAAATGCAGATTATAAAAATAGAAAACTGAGTAATCACAAAGATGAAACTAAAATTAATTAGGGTAAAGTATTCAAAGAATCATCTAATATATGTATGTTAGTAGCAAACGTTGGAAATTGATGAATAGAACATAAATGTCAGCTTAAGCTTTTGTCTCTGACTTGTTACAACCGACAATATAGTTAAAGCTTGAGGTATAGAACCAAAATTATGATATTAAGGTTAAATATAGTTTAAACTTAAAGAGAAGATTTTTGAAAGTGTGACATATTTTTCTAAGATATTACCTTATGAAGAAGCTCCAACTATTAAAAAAAAATCTACAACTGAAATTCCTCTAATTTGTGTCCTTCTCTTCTGTTGCCTTCATTTGTTAGCTGGAAATCTTTTGTTATTTTTTCTCTTATAACTCATCCAATTCATCTCTGCTGGGGGTGAACCTTACAATTTAAAAATATCAATGGATCAAAAGCTAAATTATACTGAAACAATTTATCATATTATCTAATGTAATATCAACTTAAATGTATTAATGTAAATCTAAGGCAGTAATATTTACCGAAATACGATAATTTTGATTGATGGCAATTTAATATTTAAAAATTGATTACTTTCATGATATGGTATTTCGACAATATAGCTACTTTGGTTACTCAATGGATATTGAGAACCCATTACCTGTGACATCATCAACCGTCCAAGATGAACTGGATGAGTTATACTTGATAGTTTTAATTTTCATGTAATATGTGGTCAGATTTATAAAAAGAAATTCCCTGCTTCCACTTAGTTTGAAAGTTTTCAGACTTTTAAAAGTATTTTTTATACAAATGATAATATCAATAGTATTGTAAATATTATATTATTATATTCATCAATTTGACATTAGCTTTCAAGTATTTGAAAATATTATTTTTGAGGTTTTTTCAGATTAATTAGGCATATATGTCAGTGAGATCATATTTAACTTTCAAGTCTTAATATCAAAAATCAAAAATTGTATTACCTAACAAAAAATAATAAATTTCCGAAATTTTCAAAATGCTGTACTTAACTCAAAATTGATCAAATCTTTTTGAAATTTTTATGATATGTTCTCGTAGCTATTTTTAGTGGTTGGTGAAAATTTCAAGTTTCTAGCTGCATTATTTTAGTAGTTATGTCAATAAGTAATTTTCAATTTCACGGAAATTTTGGTAATTGCGTATTTTGTCATTTTTTGTCAAATTTTCGACAGTTTTTCCCCGTTTTTGGAAAAATGACCTCTCTAAAGTACCATCTGGGTACGATTTTGGTTCTATAGAGATACTGATTGAAAGTTTTGGACAAAAATTTCTATATGAAAGTGTTTTCAGAAAGAGAAAAAAAAGAAAAAGAAATTATCGTGGTTATCAAACATATTTTTTAAATAATCAAACATATTAAAAAAAAAAAAAAAAAAACTGGTTCATTTAAAACTGCAGTATTATATTGCTACATTCAAATATAATTTAAAAATTCTATTGAATTTTATGCAAAATGAAATTTAAAAAAAAAAAAATTAACAAATGTAGTTTATTTAGAACGACAGTATTATTCAGGTACATTAAAAAAGATGCATTTAAATAATTGTTTTAAAATAATATTGAAATTTGTGAATAATGAGTTTGAATTTTAATCGTGGTTATCACACATAGACGATAATCGTCTGTATTACTTGTTTTTTAATGTCTGTCTATTTGTTGTCTAATTCATGAACTGGGCTGGTGTGCAGTATGTCCAGTTAATGAAATTTGCAAAAAATTTCTCATTTTCTGCACTGGGGCGTAACAGATATATATATATATATATATATATATATGGTGATGACTGATGAGTGGTATGTTTTGTTGGAAGACACATTGTTAGGAGCGTATGTACTTAGCGAACCTGTTGTGAACAGTAAATGAGAGAATTGACTCAAAGTGTGTATGTGCTTCAAACTTATACTGAGCTTGTTTGAAAGTTGTCAAAAAAAAACCCGATTGAAATGGATTCGTGCCAACCGTTGGGTTTATGAGTGGCTCCTTTGGGAATCGACACTCCTAATTAGACGATGTTTACGAAATTATTGTGAATGGTTCGTTAGAGGTTTGGCTCGCTAGTCATGTATGTGCCTATAAGGTGTTGTATAATTAAGTTACAACATAAGAGGAATGGTAGTTTATATTGGTTAGGTTTAGATCACACTTAAATCTATTTTCAAGCTTGGTTTCGAGTAGATTTGCTTTGCTTAAATTCGATGAGACCAAAGAGTAGATTGGATATCGTGATGAAGGTATTTTATTTTTTTAATTATGATTATTTTTTGTTGCTTTCCTTAGCGAATGATCGGAGTCGGTGACAAATCTTTAGTACCTTAGATATTATTCAAAATTGTAATTTCTAAGAATATTTTTTATTTAAGTGCTTGTGAGATTATTGTAACTTTTTTGTCATTTTCATGTGTATTTATTTTATTCCATCTACAGCTGTATACTTTTCTATAATGAATTCTGTTGTATGTATGGGTAATATTTTAGGCATATTTGGGGTATTGAGGTGATTATGGGATGAGTTACTTGCTGTATTTTGAATAACATTAGTTTGGTTTTAAAAATTTCCAAATTGTGGGATACAATTCAAAATTGGATTATGATTACATTTTTGGTGGTTAATAGTTAATTGATAATTATTTTTTCATTATTGTTTTATTAGTCATATAAAGTTAAATTTTTAACACGGTATGGTGAAATAAAAGAAAAGGCTAATTGCTACTATAACAATTGAATAGAATGCCAGAATTTTGAATTTTTAAAAAATGATGGGTACAGTGAAGAGTTTGGGATTTTCTAAATGATAAGAAAAAAATATTGGGTGGACCTCCCCTCCCTTGTGTATTAATTGAACATTTTATCATAAAGTTAAAAAAATTCTAAAAACAATCTTATCAATATTTGTATTTTTATTGATTTAAATGTCCATCTTTTTTTTAACAACTGATATGCATTTAGAGACTTAAATATCCCCAACTATGTAAATTGTTGACAGTATACTGTAAACAATGTACCTTGATTAATTTAAAAATTGTATGATACTTAGATAACAGTTTAAAGTTATACATTTTTATTTTTTTTAATGCAGGTAAAGAATTTTGCAAAAAAGTTGAAGTGTATTATTGTGAATTGTGCAAATTTAATTTGCCTCCACACGATGATATTGAACAACAGTTGAGTCTTCATTGTCGTAACCGCGTACATCTACAAAGATATGTACAGTTCTGTGATAAAAATAAATCTAAGGAGAAAACAGACGAAAAAATCAAAAAAGAGAGTATTGAAGAAACAAAATCAGATGACAGTGACTCCTCCAATAAAGTATAGAAATTGAAAATAAATATTTTATTTTCATATCCAATACTCACTTTTAATTACGCTTCCAGGGTATTGGGAATGAAGATAAAAATGATGCTTCAGACAATGGCGATGATTCGAATGTAAATATTAAACAAGAAGAGGAAATTAAAAGTGAATTTGACTGGGGACTGTTTGACAATGTGGTTGAAGTTCATAAAGTAAAAGATGACTCTGATAATGAAACCTCTGCAACAATTGGAAGTCCAAACGAAAATTTATAAAGAAAAGAAGAGCATTCTTGTTCCATAGAATTATTTGGTAACAAGCAAATAATTAAGACATTGTCATTGTTCATAGCTAAATTTCTATTTGGTATATATCTGTTGTTTTCTTTAAAATTTTTGGTTAAGTATTTTTTTTTTTTTTTTACTTTTTTTTAAATATTCCTAATACCAACTATTCATTTATTCACCAATAAATGATTAAGTCTGGATATTATATAATATCATAGTTGTATCTATAGCTAATTACTAATTTTAAGACTAGTTATAACTAATACTTCATAATTATTTTTATTTTAATAAATAATATTGTTTAACACATTATATAAACATTGAAAATGAATAAAAAACTTGGAAAGATTTCCAATGTTTACTATTTTCAATCATAATATTATCTAAGTAAACTATATTATTAAAAACAATGATACAAATAATATCACAATGATGTATACTAGTAGTAGTTACTAGTTTAGTTTAACATGTTAAAATTTCATAGAAATAATTATTTTATAAAATAATATATAATTGTATCTGGCTTGGGTACAGTTTTTGCTGATTCTAGAGAACTAGTGTATAAATTTCAATGTATAACATATTTGGCAGCAATGCAATAAATATATATATGATTAATGATTTACAGTTTATACAAATTGAAATCATATTGTGTTTATATCTAATTCCGTACTAATGTAAAAAGTGAATGTTATAATATATATATATATATATATATATTAAAGAGAGCTATGTGAATGATTATCACATATTCAAATTATGAGGTTTTATTTGTACTACAGTAATTATTTTTAATAGATTTTAATGTTAACTTAGTCACTTATTAATGTATTATATGAAAAGTTTGTCTTATTTCAAGTTGAAAGAAACAATTTTACTTATGTACAAGAATTTTTATCATGTCAAGTTTGATTGTATGTTAGTAAAAATCTAAAACAACTTTTTAAACTTTTCTGAAAAATCTAGACAATAAATCAGTGAAGAAGTGTATTTAAGTTATTTAACTATGGATATAAAGCAGAGGGTTGAAATCTAAACAGCTCACTGTTCTGCAAAAAACATTCGGCCCCAAGCATACCAAAAATGCACCACCTTTAACAAACAAAAACTCCTTACTTCCAAATTTTTTAGTTTTCAAATTTGTCATTTAGGTTACATGCTCTGTAGGGTTAAGTAAAAGATTTTAGTTCTTAAATTATATTTTATATGCCACTAAAATTATATTTTTTAAAATAAGAGGCCAAAATTATTGCAAAGTTTGTAACAAAAAAAATATTGGAACTTTCATAATATGTATAATATTCAGATTATAAAAAAATTAACAATTGGTATTACTCTTAGTACCTTTTGATAAAAAACAACATAATGTTTAGACTGCATATATATAACATAATCTAATCTAGTTACTTCATAATAAGGTATAATATTATTATTAAAATATCAAAAGTTAGCAATACCACACCGTATTTTTGAGCACAATAAATTTCATTGCCACGATTATAGATACTATATTATGGAATTTATAATAAATTCAGTTCTGCATCAAATCTATTTTATCAAGCTGCCCCATTTAACATCCATTATTTACTTCATAGCTACATCATAGAATAGATGATTAGCAATAGAACAACAAAATAATTTAGTAACAAGAAGTATTCTGTTGTCATATTCATGACAGAGCTAACTACTATCTTACTATCATACTTCACACCACGGATATTCTTTGCTCCCTGGGTCAAATACTCTTGGTGGGCGTGTAGAATTTTAAAGAAATGATAAATAATTTATTCAATAAGTTGATATTGAATGAAGGAAGTTAATAATAAAGAATATAAAGAATAATAATAGTCGTCATTTTTCAACATACCCACCAAGAGTATAAATAATTTAATTAAGAGAATTGTTTATTCATATAACAAAACCATTTTCGAGTAAAATGTTTATTTATAACTTAATGCATTTTGTCATAATCGCCATATACCTATAACTCAATATGCATATACTACCTCCAATGTAGCTAAATAATATAGATTTATACATATGTATAAATATTAAATACTTTTATAATACTATAAAATTACATCATTATTTGTATTTTTACCATCTTATATCTATACAATCATCTGAAACGAGGGTTCTCACAACCTGGGGGGCGCGCCCTCCTAGGGAGGCGTCACAAAATTTCAGGAGAGGCGTGAAAATATTCACATGAAACCACATTTTACCTCAAAACATAATGTTGTTTATATGTTATCTATATATTGTTTTTTTATTATTTATTCTCGTATTTGTATAACAACTAACAATACTATTTTCAATAATCTGAAGAATATTATTAAACTATTTTATTCATATTAATATCCAATACGTTAATAATTAAACTCAGGAACTATGATGCATTTATTTATATTGTAAATAACATATTGTTCAAATTCAATCTTATACTAGTGGGAAGGGGGGGGGTGTGTGGCATGACCTCATATAATGGTATTAAAGTGGGCATAAACCTAAAAAGGTTGAGAACCCTTGATCTGAAATGTCAACAATTTGTCATAAACAAATTCTGGAAATACTGTCCAATTGTGAAAACATTATTTTTTACTTTTTGTCTTGACTGGTTTAACATAGGTGGATTAATTCATATTAGTAATTAGGGATATCCAGAATTAGGACAAACAATTAAAATAATTGAAAAAAATATTGACATAATATATTTAGTAAAAAAACAATATAAAAATAGTATCTTGTTTGATATGTTAATTGTGTAAATAATATAGGTATCTAACAGTTGTTCACGAAATTCATCAGCTCCTTTATTATCGAATAAACGATTTTGACACAAACAAAATTGTATAATACAATTAATATGCTGGGGTGAGGAAATTAAATGTATGAAGGTATCTTGTATCTAATAAATTTAGCTTTAAATATATAAAAAAAAAAATACCTTAACGATACTAGGTATGAGGAGTACACCTGGGTGGATTTTTTGTACCGGCCCAGGACAATATTATACCAGCTTACTGTGTTGATGCACAGTGGTTCAGTCAACCTCTGGATATCAGTGAGCTATACCTACCAAAGATGTCAGATGTACTTTTAAAATATAATCTCTATAGAAATGTTGTGAAGGGAGTAAACTGCATAATATGATATATTTCTAAATTTATTGCGAAATAAAAAAAAGTCAACAGCGTGGAAAAAGCATGGTAATCTATAAGATATTCTTAACTATTGCGTAAAGTAAGAACATAACTTTTTTTTTTTTAACAATTTGGACAAGTATTTCCATACGAAAGTTAAAACAGGGGAAAAAATAAGTGTCATTGTAAAAACACAAGCTTCTTCGCTTCGTAAGATATTAACAAAAACTTGTATCAGTGGGTACAAGTCTATAATATACTAGATATATACAAATTGGTTTGTATAAAAAAATCTATAAAAAGAAAAAATTCTATTGTTGTGTAGGTTTAGAGTTTTTCAATAAAAATCAATACTTTGACTTTTTGATGATTTTAAAATTACCACCAAATACATTTAAACAGCATTTGTCTTATTATAACGATAGTAAAATATAATGTTTAGAAACAATGTACTTATGTTAGTAATTACATGTGTAATGGAAAAAAAAAACATGTACAGTGTTAATTTACAGATGGTAACTTTAAAGCATTTAAGATTTAGATACTTCATCTTCATTTAAGAGCATGTTCGGTATTCCAGCAGATATAGGAAATATTCTTTCTGTTTCTGGGCATATCAGTTCACCATTTATAACTTCTATCTGGAAAAAATACATGTTCAAATATTAATTAATATATTGTTTATATTGATAGTAAATTTATTATTCATAGCGAATATTTTCAAATACAACCAAAATAAAATAGAAAATCAACAGAATTAACAAGTCGGGCGACAAAAGCCGTTTTTACCAGTTTGTTCATAGCCTTCAAAAAATTAAAACTGTAATAGATCCATAGACATATAATAATAGCGAAAATCATCATTAAAAAAGCTAAACATACTTCGCACCTTGGATGTCACATTTTGGTGGGTGTGTTTAATTTTATAGAAACTATAAAACATTTCTTCAATAAAGTGATTCTGAGCAAAAGCTTCAAATATTATATAATAATAATTGTTGATAAGGATATATTAAACAAAATGTTATTTAATAATGTTGGATATTGTATATAAGGTAATAAATTACTTAATAAAAATTATCACAACAATAAAAATCTATTTTTATAAATTAATAAATGGTCAACTTCTCAGTAATTAGTGTAATTGGCATTTTGGTCTTTTATGGAAATTCTGGGTTTTGAGCTATTTATAGAATTAACTTTTTTCCAATAACAAATATATCAAATAAAATTTACTAAATTTTTCAAATGTTCAATAAGGACTGAAACAAACAATGGTTTTCACCATATGACAAATTATTGCTGTCTGGTTATTTTGTATATAATTACTATCTAGCTGAAACCTTGATCATCTGTTTCCTATAATCTAATTTTATATAAAACAAAACCAGAGGGCAATTTGCAAAACCATTTGTCTGTTTCAACCCTCATAGTCAATTATTATTAATTAGTAACAGTAATCCATGTTTATTTTTATTGATTGTATTATTTATAGTAATTTTTCCATACTTTTTCAATCAACACCTTGTAAAATTTTTAATTATTCCTCCATGAAATACTTTCTTATCTCAAAATATTTGTAATGTAATTCTCCATATATATACTAAGTTTTACAAAAATCGGTTGAACCAATTATTTTTTATATGCCTTTAAGTGTGTAATTTTATGTAAAACTAATAAATTGTCAAAATACTAACTTACAACGGTTATAAAGAAAAAATTGAATTATGATTTTTGAGATTTTTTTAGGAATGTTGGTTGTACATATTAAAATTTCAGCTCTTAATATCCATACATTAAAATTTAATTAAAACCTAACAAAAAACGAGAAATTTCTGAAATTTTCAGTATGCTATATTTACCACAAAATTGGTCAAATTCTTTTGAAATTTTTATGAAATAAGCATGTCACTACTTTTATTAGTTGGTGAAAGTTACAAAAGTTTTTATCTCTATTATTCTGGAAGTTATTATTAAAATTAATTTCATGATAATAAGTATTTCGGTATATCAGAATATTTTCCAATTTTTATCCAGTCAAAATCTTATAAGACTTACAGTTATTTGTCCGTAAGGAATTTTATTACACCAAAATATTAGCCTTGTAATTCTCTATCTATCTACCAAGTTTCATATAGATCAGTCATACCAATTATTTTTGTGTTGAAAATTTATATGTGTAATTTTAAGTAAAACCAATAATTTCTATCAAAATATCATCTTTAAACAGTTATAAAACAAAAACTTGACTAACGATTTTCAAGATTTTTTCAGGTCCATTATAATTATGTCCATTATGTCATTGAGATCATATTAAATTTTCAATCTTAATATCAAAAATCTAAAATTTTAATACAAAAAAACTAACAAAATATGAGAAATTTTCAAAATGTTGTACTTAATTGAAAATTGATCAAATCTGTTTGAAATTGTTATGACTAGGGCTCGAGACTTCTAGCACTAAAAAACCATGAAATATGCCTTAAAAAATGGTAAAATATGTACTATATTATGGTCAATAAAAAAAATTAAATATACTCTAAAAAAATTTAAAAACTGTTTTGATTAATTAAAATTCTAAAAATATTTATTTATATCATCTACTTTTTAAAAATATTTTAATGCACTAAGACTTAATAAATACTAAATTCGTAACTACTAAGTGTTCTTTAACCTCTAGGAGGTTGCGCCTATGAGGCCTATGAGAATCTCATTGGCAGTCGTGGTGGTGGTAACACCCCTATTTTATTTCTTTATTTTTAGTGTAGATTTTTAGAACTGTTATCTTATATTTTGCATAATACACAGAAGGAATAATTTACAAGACAATTCAATTCAATTCAAAACAATTCAATTTATCAAATGACTTTATTTTAACATAATATTGTACATAAACCTCCTAGGGGTCATTGTAGTGGTGTTTACATTGGGAAAAACCATTCACTTACACTTTGTGACTATATGTGTAAAGACAAAATGCATGACTATTGCAATTATTGCATTATGTTTATAAATACATGGTTTAGGAATAGCAGGGGGTCATACTAATCTTATGGATAAGTATAATTAAATAAAACGGTTTTTCCCAATGGTGCAGTGTAAACACCACTAGGAGGTTAAAGAAACAATTAAGATACAAGATACAATAAACATATCTCCCATATAACTGGTATATCTGATCACAGAACTAATAGCTCCATACCTACCTATTATACCTATTTATTAAGTATTTATTAATAATCATTATCACCTTGACTCAGGTACAAGTGATTAAGTATATTTTATTTTACAATGTATTTCCACTGTATAATGTACATCTAATATAATTTTAATATTATTAAAATTTATGTTACATTAAAATTGTGTTACTCAAACTGTACCAATTACACAATCATTGTAAAATTTGAGTTTAGTGGTTTTATAAACATATAAATTGATGTAAAATATAACTTTTAAAAAAATGTAAAAATAGTACCCTCCCCCTAATGCCCTCTTAATTAACGGTTAAATTAAAAAATTGATACAAAATTTGGATTCAGCATCCTTAAAAATAATGGGATTCAGGAATGTATTTCACTGTGTGGCGGCGCATAAATTTGGTAAAGCCACATGTATATCATAGGCGCAATTAAAAGGGGTTAAGAGTTAAGCTCCCTCGAAACTTATATAGTTCCTCCCCAAAATTTTTGATTAATAATTCCTTTTTAGGGGAATAAATCAATCAAATAAATATTTTATTTGATTTTGACCAAAAAAAAAAAAATTTTTCCAAGTTGCTCCAATGGTTTATATTATAAAAGCAAAAGTACAAAATAGTTTTTAGGTCAAATTGGTGTCTACACAGTACAGTCTTAATGTGAACATAGCTTTTGTAAAATAGGAATTTAAAGCAACACTTGGTGCTCACTAAGTACAAACCACAAACAAGGCTGGATGAGTGCTCATTTGGCCCCGGGGTGGAAATTTCATATGAGCCCTTTTGATGAAAAATTCTTTGAAAATCCTTACGCTTCGCTCGAAAAAATAAATTTTTCTATCTAATTTACAAATTTAACTTAAAAATTATTATCAATGTATATATTTTATACGTCTATAAGAGTATTAATTTGTGGTCTAATAAAAGTCAAGACTGCTAAATTAATATAAATAATAATGCATAATAATATAAAGTTTAGTGATGATACATACCAGTAAAAAAAAAGTTAATATATTATTATAAAACAAAAACTATTTTATTAAATACATTTTTTTTCTTGCTTTACCTGAAGCCATCGCCCTTAGTGCTTCATTTACGCCAAGTATAACTTAAAATCACGGAAAAATGTGATTCAGTCTAAAACTGTATGGGCCCTTGTCACTTTGATACTTGGGTGGGCCCCGGCTAGACCCCCCCTTAATCTGGCTATGACCACAAAACTACTTCATTTTTTTCAGATCAACAAATTATAAGTAAAAATTAGTATCATACTTACAAAAATAGCAGTAAAAACGCAAAAACTCTAAAATATGCACTAAAAACTTTTAAAACTGCGTTTCTTTTAGTATGGTACAGATTTGTGGCTGACTGCTATTTTTTAGTTTTATAACCAAATATGCAAATGCTAGAAGTCTCGAGCCCTGGTTATGAAATGTTCTCAGGATTGTTATTAGTAGTTGGTGAAAGTTTCAAGTCCCTAACTGTATTATTTTAGAAGTTATGTTAAAAGCAATTATCAATTTTACAGAAATTCCTTTAATAGTATATTTTGATATTTATTGGTAGATTTTCCGTGTTTTTGAAAAAAAGTATTGAGAAATTTGAATGACCTCTCAAAAGTACCACCTAGAGGCAAATTGTCATTCAAAAACTTGCTGTTTGAAAGTTTTGGACAAGTACTTCTATACGAAAATGTATACACATAAAAGAAAGCAAAAATAAATAACATCATAGTAAAAATACTAGCTTTTTTACTTCACTCAGAATCAAAAATAACAAATTCATTAGTTTTAAATGACATAAAACACTAAAAAATGGGCTTTAAAATTTAAGGTAAAAAAGTTAAGGCATGATAGCTGGACATACTTTGCACCACGATTATTCTTTGCTCCTCGAGTCAGATACCTTTGGTGGGTTTATAGAAATTTAAAGAAATGATAAATCATTTTCTTCAATAAGACGATTCTGAACAAAGGAAGTTAATAATATAAAGAATAATAATAGTTGTCATTTTCAACACACTCACTAAGAGTATTTGACCGGAACAGCGAAAAATATCCGTGGTGCAAAGTATGTCCGGCTCTCTTGTCTTTACTTTACTTTTTTTTTTATCTAATATATTATTAAGAAAGGAAAAAAAATTTAATAAAAAAATAGTGTTAGAAAAATGTTTTTTAATACCTTTTTTTTCATTAAATATTTTTTATTTTTTTAAATTTATTAGATAAAAAATTTAGAGTTAAGTATAGACAAGGATGCCGGACATACTTCGCACCACAGACATTCTTCACTTTTCGTATCAGATACACTTTGTGTTGAAAATGAAGACTATTATTGTTCTTTATACTATTAACATATTTTGCTCAAAATCGTATTATTGGAGAAATTATTTATTGTTTCTTTAAATTTCAACACATGCATCAAGAGTATCTGACCCAAGAAGCGAAGAATACCTATGGTGCAAAGTAACTGGTTTTCTTGTCTATACTTTTCTTTACATTTATAAAGAATACAAATCTCTGAAATGAAATATTGGTACAGTTTTCAAGACTACTATTCAGTTTTTACTAATTTAGACTTACTTCCATAAGCACATGATGAATTTTTTTGAGCAATTCTTCATTTTGGTCATAGTCATCAATCAACTCTTCTGGTAAATCATTGCCATGACCAATCTAAGAAAATATGGATTCTCATTATGATTTACGATCAACAGACATGTGTAATTAAACAGAGTTAAAAGCATAAACTTTAAAACCATACTTGCACCGCAGCGTTGACAAGTACTTTCCAATCAAGTTTCGGAATCATTTTTGTGATAAATTCTGAATTGAATTCCATTTCGGATAGCTTCACGTCTTTAGCCTGTCAGAATTAATTATCACACATTAAAACAATGCGAAGACAACACTTGGATTTTACCAAATTTAACCAAACGAAACCACTCACCACAATGCGGAGAGGATATCCTACTTTGACTCCTTTCAAACATTTGGACGACAGCAAATTATGCGTTAAAAGTTTCATTATTCAAATGTTTCACGTTTTTAATTTTTGAATATTCAATAATCAGTAACAACGTGATGCCAGTTTAAAAGCGTTATGATGAATTTAGTATTTATCAATGGTATAATATTATCACAGAACTGATAACCATAACAATAAATTTGGGTCCTCACTCCACAGAATATTATTATTATTCTGTGCACGGTCTTGAACCTGGAGCATGGTTTTATACACAGGTCCGGCAACAAGAAAATGTATGGATTTAGTCAAAAAAACCTAGGACGCTACCTAGTTGAATTTGTAATTAATAGTAATCAATGATAATTATCCGTTAACAGTAATATTGTCAATATTGATTATTGATATTTATTTAAAATAAAAAACTGAAATTTTGAATTACCTAACTTTTACTAATTATTTACTTAAATAATAAATTGTATTTTCGTTTTAATTTAAATATAATGCCGAAAAAAAAGTGTATTGTTAAAGAATGTAATCGTTCTGACATTTTGTTCACTATTCCAACAAAAGATGAACACATCTTGAGCAGTGCCACCTAAAGAATTTACCGGGCCTGGAGCCTGGAGGTCTAAAGCCCTTACCAGATGCGTATTTATCTTTTTGGCATCATCATTTATATTTTGGTGTTGAGCAAAAAAAAAAATCATATAATATTAATACCCGAACTAAATGTTTAATTACATAGATTAAAATTTATAATTATTTTTCAAATTATGATTCAAAATTATTTCACAAAATGTTATTACTGTCGCATATTTTTGGAACTAATCACTAACGTAAATAAGATATATTTTCTGAATAAAGATACAAAAATAAAAAACTAGATATACTTCGCACCATTGGTATTCAGGTATTCTTCACTTCCCTGGTGGAATTTGGAGTTAAGGATTTGGTAGGATAAAACGATTCTGAGCTTTTCACATTTTTTGTACCAAAATTTTTTTCCATATTACTGTTTATCTATATTTAAATAAAGTTTGGATTAAAAAGATATTTTTTCCCAAATGTTGAGAAAACTATTGTGAATTTTGAAAAATGACTTCTCTTAAGTAGGTACCATCTTGAGGCGAATTTTGATTGAACCTTTTGGACAAGTATTTCCATACAAAACAGTCTTTACAAAAAATATAAGATCATGACCTGGAGTAATACGGTATAATTAGCGGGTAGTTGGTAGGTCACAGAATATTTATGTTGTTCTGTGGTAGTGTCAGCTTTTGTTATAGTCACAAATTGTCCTATAATAGCGGTCCTTAGTGGTTTGTATCATAATATTTCAGTATTTAATTTTACATTAACTAAAATACTGTTGGTAAATACTAAATAATAAAGAGTATTTATTGGACGTTGGATAAAATTATGGAAAAACTTTGTATACCAGATGTGAATGAATACAAATCAATTACCAGGACTGCTTTAAAACGACCAACAGTATTTTTAAAATGAACAATAGAACAACGTTTAAAATCGGGATTTAATGAAATTATTCCCATTATGACAATCTAACATGGACATAAAATTTATATTGGACGTTTATTCGTATGTCAGATATGTCATTGAATATATTGGAAAAAAGCTAACGGCGAATTTTAAGACTGATGTGAAATATTGTAGAGAATCTCAAATCTTCTACAGATATACCAGTAAAAGAACAACTGTGGAAAATAGCTTCTACGTTTTCCAGTAGTCAGTAAATTTCTGCTCAGGAAGCCGTGTAAACTTGTTTGGATATGAAGCACTCTAATTCATCAACTGGTCACATATTTTTCAACACAAGCCATCGAGATAGAAGAACACAAATGTTGAAAAAATTACAAATAACTATAACAACATATAGGATTAATTGTATAGTAAAGCACTTAGTCAATATATTGTTTATAAATTATTAATTTATTTATAAAATTTATTATTGTGGTAATTTACTCGTATTTTTTTACACTTCCTGCCAAATAAATATATTGACTAAGTGCTTTACTATACAACTAATCTTATATGTTGTAATAGCTATTTGTAATTTTACAAAATACCATTTTACTTAGTTTCCACATTATATGACGACTTTTAAACATTTATTCATTACAACATGAATTTTTTTTAAACTTAGCTCTTTTTTTTACATGGAGTTATAGGTGCCTAAGTGTTTTTGTTGGGATATCAGCAATTTTTATTTTTATTTTTTACAGATCTATTTATATGATTCGTCATCATTTGTCCATTTATAACGGTCCATGTACTACAATATATTACAGAATTAAGGGTATACAATTTTTCATTGACAATAATTATTGAAACAGATTATGAATTAATCACAAGATTTTGCATTTTATTATTAAAATTATTCTAAAGCTAGATTTGAAAATACAAATATGGTGGGTATTGATTAATTTTGTACTCTGTACATGATTTGCCACTTTATCACAAGTTCTACAATTGATACCTTCTATTAACACTTCTTGTAACATAAAACATAGAATTTAATGTTACTGTGTTTGAACCATTTGATATTGTGAGTTGAATATTATGAGTCATTTATATTCTCATATTATTACAGTTAGATTAAATCAATGTTGTCTGAAATTATTTAATAGTTCATAAAAATGAATCAACACACCGACAAATTCAGCAGTGTCTTGCTGTTCATGGTTAATTTAGGGATGCCCAATCTTTTTTCTTATATTTAAAATACATAGTGTTTTTAGTGATGTATAAGAGCCTACAAGATGTTTTAAAATCAAATTTTGCGTAGAATTAATAATATTATTTATTATACAAGAACAATTAAAAAAGTAAAATAATGTAAAGGCAAGAAAGCTGGACATATTTTGCACCACCGATATTCTTTGCTCTTCGGATCAGATACTCTTAGTGGGTTTGTAGAATTTTAAAGAAACGATAAAACATTTCTTCAATAAGACGATTCTGAATGCAAGAAGTTAATAATATAAAAACCAATAATGGTAGTCATTTTCAACACACTTACCAAATCTAATCTGAAGAGCAAAGAATATCCATGGTGTGAAGTATGTCCAGCTTTCTTGCTTTTACTTTGCTTTGTTTTGCTTTACTTTAATTTTTTTTTATCTAATAAATAAAGAAAAAAATATTCAAAGATTTTTGGGACTATATGCAATATATGCAATCCTCATTGCATCTTCTCAATGAGTGAAAAGGTGATTATCTTATTTGTTATTTAAAATTAATTTTTACTCATTAAGCAAGAATTAAAAATTTTAGTAGTCATTGTCTGGTAAAATTATTGTTGAGTTCAGAAGACTGCTGAAAGCTGCAAGCGGCTCGCAAGCCACAGTTTTACGACCACTGACCTATACTGTACAAATTTTTAGTTAGCCTACTTTTTATTTTTTTATAGGTATTTGCATAAATGCAAAAATAATGATTATGGTATATCATCCAATAGATCACTGATTATAGTGTATTATCTAGACAGATAAAGTATAATCTAAAATGTACATTACATTCATTTATTTAATCAAACCAATAATCATAAATATGGCATTCAATCTGTTTATTATTAAACAAATTAATAAATAAATATAATAAAAAAAGAACTAAACAATTAATTTTTGTATGAAATTCAGAGAACATTTATTTGTTATTTAGTTCTCGAATAATTCGTTTTAATGCAATCCAATTTCTTATAACGTATCTTCTATTGTCCCATACATGTTTTGATACAAATTTATACCAAAATCTGTAAGAAAATAACATACATTTTAAATGCATTATGCATATTAGCAAAAAGTTTAACAGCTATGATACAGGTAAAGTGGATTATTAGGAAATGTGTTACTTTTACCAAGGCAAGAGGTACTTTTCTGAGAAATTTTGAGAGCCTTGCATTTTAATTCTAGTGACCAGGTATTGATCAAGTGATGCAGGCCTTGTGCAATTTTATATTATATATAAATATCAAATATATTATGTATATTATGTTTATTTTAAATCATACATTTATGGAATTGATGAAAAGTTAATCACAAATAATCAAACATTTTCATATTACAAACGATTGAACATTGTCAACCTATAATAAGTTGAATTCCAATTTAGTTTTATCAACTGCATGATTGTATGAGCTGGAAACACTTATTATTTACTGAATTGACTTCATACATTTTATATATAAATAATTAAAATTAAATAAAAACAGTTAATTAATTATTATGAATATCTGTAATAAAGTTTAATAAATAAAAGATTTCAATATAAAATGTTAATTTTTCCATGCATGAATTTTTTTTATTAAAAGTAAGAGTGTAGTATTGGATATTTTTGTAAAAATAAAATTTTTTTTGAAAACAATTTAAACGAAATTTATTTAAAGAAATAAATACTTAAAATACCTACTTGAATAAAGAAAGTACTAAAATTGTATTTTACGAATTAAAATATTAAAATGAAACTTTTATTCAGTATAGTTGTAATTAATGGATAGGGAAAAAACGATTCATTCTTAGTGATATTTCTATAAACCCCTTCAATGTTAGAAGGTAACTAGTTATATAAGTCTTTTTAATGTCTTCAATTATATTAATAAAAATAAATTCATACTTTTTAGTAGTTTAGAGAGAGTTAATTATAAGCAATTATTTTATTTTGAAAAAAAATCTTAAAATTAAGGGTATGATCATAATATGCATTTTGTTGGGAAACGATAGAACACAATCGATTGGAACAGACAACAACCGCAACACCCAAAATAGTAAAGGTTTAAACGGAAATATTATTGCATCTAGAAGAGACCGATCTCTGCAACCGTTGGGACAAGGCCATTACACGCTGCAGTCAGACCATCCTGATACTGATTATATAATATAAACGCAATGGTGTTATCTATCATCCCGATTACAGTTCATTGGTGTGCGTTTTATTGGTTCCCGACAAAACGTATAGCATGATCCTAGACTGTAAGAGTTAGAAGTAGATAAAATACATTTTATGTGTATTTTTTAATATGGTAAAATTAAGATAAGTTATAGAATGATGACATAGAGAACAAGAAAAATATATTTAATATCAAAATATCAATAGTGAGATCTTTGGTGTAATTAGAATAAAACTGAAGGGGGGGGGAGACTAAAATATTCATTTGTTTGATTAAGCTTCTTCTAATATAGTATTAATGTTATACAATTTATAAAAAATCTGGGGACCTTTGAATAGATTAGGGGGAGGGCTTAGCCTGAAGCTCTCCTCCCAATTCTACCTATGGCGATAGTGCTTCTGGTTCACATCAACATTTTATAATCTACCATTGACATAAATAATTGAATGTATGGATACATTTTTTACTATACTTACATTCCAAATAATGTTCCTCCTAAATGAGCAGCATGATCAAACATTTGCCATTGTAAAAGTATTCCCAAAAAGTCTAGAGACATTATACCGAATAAGGCCTAAAATCATATTGAAACTGTTAATAGTATACTTCATTATAAATATAATATATTATATGTTAATTATACTTTCAAATTAAATATAAAGAAAAGGTATAGACAAGAAAGCCAGACATACTTCGACTTATGGGTATTCTTCGCTCCTCGGGTCAGATACTCTTGGCGAATGTGTTGAATTTTAAAGAAACGATAAATCATTTCTTCAATAATACGATTCTGAGCAAAGTATGTTATCAATAATATAAAGAACAATAATAGTCGTCATTTTTAACACACCCACCAAGAGTATCTGAACCGAGAAGTAAAGAATACCCATAGTGCAAAGTATGTTTGGCTTTGTCTATTCTTTGCTTTATTTAACTTTAATTTACATTACTTTATTATTTTTTTTATCAAATAAAAAAAAAAAAGGAAAAAGAATTTCACTAAAATTAAAAGTTATAATGAGAAATATTGTTAAGAAAAAAATTTCCAAATTTTTTTTTTTACATTTACAAAACTCTTCTGTGCCAAAATATTTATCATATTATTGCTTATCTATATTTAAATTTTTATAAAGTTTGGATTAAAAAATGATAGTTTCCGAGTCTATTTTGTCAAATTTTGAGTAGTTTTTCCCAAATTTTAAGAACTTTGAAAAATTGCCTCTTTAAAGTACCATAGAGAGAAAAATCCGGTAAGAAAAAGTTGGCGGTTGAAACTTTAGGGCAAGTATTTCTATATGAAAACATGTACACTATACACATAAAACGTAATATAAGTAAAAAATAAAAACATTATTGTAAAAACATTAGTTTCTTGGCTTCGCACAAAATCTAAAAATTTAATGGAGTTAGTTAATTTTATAACATATTATTTACAAATTATATTTTGATTATCTTATAAATTAAATATACTTAAAACTTACGTAAATTGCATCAAACTGTACATCTGGTAAAAATATGACTCCTAATTTTTCATTAGGGTGTGAGAGAGCAAAATACCCAACAATAGATAATATAGCACCAGACTAAAAATAAAAAAAATATCAAAAACTATTTTTGAAAAATTTTGTAATCAAAATTAAATTTCACTTACAGCGCCTAAACTTATTCCAGAACTTCCCATACTTCGTCTCATAAAAATACTCACTAATGATGACACAACACAAGAACTTATATACATGGCAGTGAATTCTTCAGGTCCCATATCACCCCATGGCTGAATTATACCTTAAAATATGATATTAGAATAGAACAAATTTTTTTATAATACATTTATATTGTATTTTACCTTGACAAAATGTATGTAGGGCATACATATTAAACCCCAAATGTATAGCACTACTATGACTGAATGCACTTAATAACATAGATGATAAAGGAATTCTTCCTAAAAAATGTTTACATTAATATTTAAATTCTATTTTATAATTTTATTATTCTATTAATATTAATTTATTTTGAATTATAGGTCTAGCTTAAATTATAAAATGTTTTAGTTATAACTTATAATTACATATTATGAAAACACTAAATTATATACTGCAACTTAAATAAATAAAAAAATAGAAAAAAATCCTTACAGCATGGCCGTATTTAGGGGGGTGGTTTTCCTGGTTCAAACCCCCTCCAAAATGTTTATGTTTAGTTTAAAATTGAACTAAATTTTTACTTATTACCATCAACCATAACACACAAGTTTTCATATATAATTTTTGTTATAGATTCGACCCCTGAATTTTATTCTTGATACGGCCATGCCTATAGATTTTTTTGTTTTGTGGATAATTTTCCATTGATGATTCTAGCCTTTCATTTTTTTAATTATCTTAAAAAATGACTCATGACTGTTTTTAGGGAGGGGAGGTCTTGGTATTACCCCCTCTACCTTCCGAAACTTCCTAAAATAATTCTTTATTTTTATTTTACATTAAATATTGTCAATACTTAATTTATGGTTAAATTTCTCATTGAAAAAATAATAAAACCCTCCCCGAAAATTCATTCTATGTACGGCCATGCCTTAAAGGTATTCAAAATAATTATTCTACTAATCTACAATAAAAATTTTCAGTAAAAATAAAAGAAAGTGTTGATGGAATTTAAATAAAATTATAACAAACTTACCTGCAAGTGCATCAGTTGCAAAATATTTAACCATTATATGTTGCCATCGCGGTACTTGCCAGGCAAGATAAACAATAGTATTTAAAAAAAGTATAGTACCAAACACTTTCTCTGATGGTTTAAAGTTATCCCAAAGGTTTCTTAATTCTGATATAAGGCCCTAAAAAATATTTAAATAATTTTTTGGGTGGCACTTATTAATATAATATTTTATGATTTAAGTATATCACAGAAAGACTAATTTACTTGTGATATATCAGCTTCTAAAGTGACTTTGTACTACTATTTCATAGTAATATAATGTATATGTTACGGTAAAAGTACGAATACCGGTGAATCCTAGGTTTTACTGACTGCTCTCGGTAAATGTCCAAATTTCGGACATTTACCAATTGATTTCGGTAAAACCTAGGATATACAAAATAGTTTAGTCAAACCCCGAATGATTTTTGTACTTCGGACTTTTACAAATGAGATTTGGTAAATCTTAGGATAAACAATCAGCGTTAGTAAAAGTCCGAAATTTATTTATTTTTTTTTTTTACCAATTGTGTGATATTTATAAGTTTATACATTACTTTGATATTACCAATTTTGTGATATTAATTATTACTAAATATTAGCGCGACCAACTTTGGGAATTTATTTTCGACTCTAATATGAATCATGATAAATCTAGTTGACCTTAGTATGTGATAAAAGTTTTTCATTCCTAATACACTGTATTATGTTATACACACAATTTATTTTGCTTACAATTGTGTTTCCATTTTAAGATATAGAACAGGTTTAGTAGTAGATTTATTTAGTAAATTGATATTCAGGCATATTGGAAATAATTTAACTATTGTCAAGTGTATTATAATTGTGTAAATATGTCGCTTAAAATACGATTTTATGACATTTTAAATAATATTGTCGAATCAAAAAATGAAACAAATTCTTTGTACACACAATTGGTAAAAAAAAAATTAAATTTCGGACTTTTACTAACACTGATTGTTTATCCTAAGATTTACCAAATATCGTTTGTTAAAGTCCGAATCACAAAAATCATTCGGGGTTTGACTAAACTGTTTTGAATATTCTAGCTTTTACCAAAATCAATTGGTAAATGTCCGAAATTCGGACATTTAACGAGGGTAGTCGGTAAAACCTAGGATTTACTGGTAAATCCTAGGATTCACCGGTATTCGTACTTTTACCGTAACATATATATATGTTATATACATACAGTGAATTATACTTAATGCGGGCAATTTGTAACCAGTTCCATTACCTCACATTAAGTGGTTGTCCAAAAAAACCAAAATGAGTAAAAAATTAAAAAAAAAGTGTATTTTGTGTACCAAGCAGACCACAAAATAAAAAAAAGAAAATGTGTACTTCGCTCGTTGGGTGGAATAAACTTGACGGGTGTATTGAATTTTAAAGAAACGATAAATCATTTCTTCAATAAAATGATTCTGAACGAAGGAAGTTAATAACATAAAAACATATACATTTTCACGCATGCTCCACTATAAATACGACAAGCGCTGTACAAATATTATACAGAGTGAGTGAAATTCTTAAATCATTAGTGTGATTACGTGACATTTTATATGCACATAAATTATATATTAGATGCCTAAATATGAGCATCATCAAGGCTCTATAGTTAAATAAATTAAATAATTTTCTTGGTGAATATTATATTATTATATACACTGAAACTGAATAGTATGTAACAATTTATTAATAAATACGTAAACACGAATCACTCTGTATACACAATTGCTATGGTCTACAAATAATAAAAAAAATTATATTAGGGAAAAATAGTATCACGATAACAACAAATTGCGATGGCAATGGACTGGTGGTCACATGGCGCCACGAGTATATCATATATAATAGCGTTGAAAAATACATAAGATAAGCGAAAAACATTACTACCTTTGTCCATACTTTTTCCGATTTTTTTTACAAACCTTTGTAAAATGTTTAATTTTATGTTTGTTCAAAATTTTATTACACTAAAATATTTGCAATAAAATTCTCTACATAGACACCAAGTTTCCAAAAAAAATCGGTGGGGCCAATTTTGTTTTGTATGTTAAAATGCATAACTTTAGGTAAAACTAACGAATTTCGTCAAAATTTTAACTTCAAATGACTATAGAAAAAAAAAGTAGAAGAAGAGTTAAAAAAACCGGCTTTCTTGCCTTTACTTTACTTATGTTTTTATCAAATAAATAAAGGAAAAAATATTCAATGAGAAAAAAATTTTTTTTCACATTTTCAAAATTTTTTTGCGGCAAAATCTTTTTTATATTATTGTCTATCGATGTTTAAATTTTCATAAAGCTTAGATAAAAAATGAAGGTTCTGAGTCTTTTTTGTCAAATTTTAGTTAAGTTTTTTTTAAAAAGAAATTTAAAAATTGAGAAACTCAAAAATGACCTCAGTAAAGTACCAACTAGAAGCAAATAGGGTTTTAAAAAGTTACTGGTCGAGACTTTTGGACAAGTAGATCTATACGAAAGTGTTCATAGAAAAAAAAGAAAAAAAAGTGTGTACTTCGCTCGTCGGAGTGTTGAATTTTAAAGAAACGATAAATCATTTCTCCAATAAAACGATTCTGAACGAAGGAAGTTAATACTATAAAAAAAAAAAAAAAAATGCAAAAAATCGGATTACAGGGCTGGAATCAAACCTCGGTACTGTCGCGTAATAATCAGGTTCTGCTACCATTACGCCACAAAACATTACTTGACCGTGTAGGTGAAATAGTAGATATTTAGTATAATAACTGAAAATATTGAATTTGCAAAATAGAATAAAATAGTTAGAAAACTATTGTAGCATGTGAATTTTAATTCACACCATCGTATTCAGTGTCAAAAAATACATAAGATGCAATAAAACATTATCAACTTTCAGCAATCACATATCTATAATCTATAAATATCTCCTAGTATCTGTCTGTATTTTCTCTGATTTTTTTTCAATCAAACTCTTGTAAAATGTTTAATTATTTGTCAGTAAGAAATTTTATTGCACCAAAATATTCGCAATGAAATTCTTTATCTAGGCACCAAATTTCAAAACAATCGGTTAGGTCAATTTTCTTATATGTACGTTAAAGTGCGTAATTTTAGGTAAAACTAATGAATTTCATCAACATTCTAACTTCAAACGGATATAAAAAAAAAAGTTGACTAACAACTTTTAAGATTTTTCAGATCAATTAGACATATATATCAGTGAGATCATATTAAATTTTCAAGTCTTAATATCAAAACTCAAAAATTTTATTACATAAAAACTAACAAAAAATGAGAAATTTCTGAAATTTTCAGAATGCCGTACATAACACAAAATTGATCAAATCTTTTTGAAATTTCAATGAAATGTTCTCGCGACTATTTTTGGTGGTTTGTGAAAATTTCAAGTTCCTAGCTGCATTATTTTAGAAGTTATGTCTAAAAGTAATTTTCAATTTTATGAAAATTGCGGTAATTGTATATTTTGCCGTTTTTCGTCAATTGTTTGACAGTTTTTCCCCGTTTTTGGAAAAAGTATTGAGAAATTGGAAAATTACCTCTCTAAAGTACCATCTGGTTACGATTCCGGTTCTATAGAGATACTGATCGAAACTTTTGGAAAAGTATTTCTATACGAAAAAGTGTTTCCAGAAAGAGAAAATAAATAAATAAACATCATTGTAAAAATATAAGCTTCTTCACTTCATTCAGAATCTAAAAAATAATAATAATTACAAAAACATCATTGTAAAAACACTAGCTTCTTCATTTTTTTCAGAATCTAAAAGTATTGTAAAACAATGCAAACAAATTAAATTTTTATAAGCAGATCAAATACATGACCGAGTGCCATATTGGTGTGCCACTGTACTTGCATATTCACGGCATTATGTGTTGATTTTATGATGCTTTTATATTATTTTTTTACATTCATATTGTTTTCGGCAATTGAATTAATTTTGTAAGCCAAATTATACATTTAAACTTTTCTCAAGACTCAGCCTATCTATTAATTAAAAGTGTTGTTAACATAAATGCATCTACAAATATTACGCTAAAAAATCTATTAAAGAAACAAATATGTAAAATTCATATTTTAATTTTAACAATAATATCATTTTCTCTAGAAATAGTATAACATTACAAGCAATTCAAGAAATGAACTTAAATAACCTTAGTAGTTTTAATGAAATTACTTAATGATTATCTATTACGCTACTCTAAACAAGAGATTTAAAAAAGTAATTGATGCTATATATTAAGTAATAAGAGTATTAAAAATAATAAAAACAATTACCACATTTCGTTTTAACGTAGATATACTGTAAAAGTCTTGAATATTCAAAACTTGCTTCGCTTTGTTATGAAGTCGTTCATATTGAATTATTGATGCTACTACTAGAGAACCACAACTAATCTTAAAAAGGAAATATTTGCATTGTAGATAATTATATTTTTTTTAAAAAGTTGATGGTCAATTATTACAGATATGCAAAATATAGTGGGTCCCAAAAGAGAATTTGAACGACTCTTTTGAGGACGTAATGGACGATTGAATGTTCTTCTAGGAAAAAAATGATTTGTAGGAATAGATATTTTCCGTAGAGGAAATGTTGATTTGATACTGAAAAAATAAAAACAAAATGAAAATTAATCATTCAAAAAGTATTCACAAAAATGTACATGTGGTTTAATATTCTATAGTAGGTAACTTAATTTGACAGACAAATAGGTAGTATCTTTTATTTTATTTTTTTATGCTATATAATAATTATTTCATTCAATAGTAAGATATAAATAATTATTTGTTACTAAATCAAAATAAAACATATCACAGTTCTACAATTTTCTACAGTAAACTTAATAATATTATGGAAAATAATATAGAAATTTATAGAACCTTTGTAATACCTATCATATGTTTTATTTTGACCTAGAAATAAATAATAATTTATATATTACTACTGAATGAAACAATTACTATACTTATATTATTATATTTATATTTATGAATGATGAGCTCAAACTCAAACACAATAGTCCAAAACTATTTACTTTGTATGAGCAACATTAAATATATTAAACACAAATGGTAATAGGTAAGAAAACAAAATACTAACCCTATACCTTAATCAAAATCTTATGTTAAAAATAAATGTCTAACATTGATTAAAGAATATAATACAGAGTAACCTGTGATAATATTTCATAATTTAAATAATAGAAAGTTCAAAATCAAATCAGTTAAACTGATAATTTAGATTCAGTTAATATACTTATATTTATTAGTAGAGTATTGAATTTTATTAATTTTGTTCATAAAACAATGAATACATTTTATTGGCAATTAATATTAGTAATATTATTTTAATATATTACAATCTTAAGAAAATTTTTAGATTGATCATATAATTTTATTCAATTTAACAATAAATAAATGCTACCAAGTATTAATGTTTAAGTTAGGTATTAAAAAGTTTTACCCGCAAAATTTACTGAGAAGGCAACTCATCTTTAAAAAAAGATGTGAGTGAAGAGTGAAATGGTAGGTATGTTGTGCTTGCTGTACTTAAAGAATTGTTATATTCGTATTACTGCCACCATTATTGGTGTAGCAAATAAATTAAGATCATAGTTGATCTCACATAGAAAATATTTTCCAAATAATTATTAACATACTAAAACTACGTATTAAGTAAATAAATTTGAATATGCAATTAAAAAAAGATCGATGAAAATATATAACACATAAATCAAAATAAAAATAATTACAAAAATACAAAACATCCAAAACTGTGTTATCACTTATCACGTATATTTTATAACTGCTACCACACATTATTAAACCACAAACTCTGCACTGGTATATTTATAAAAAATACTTGACTACTGATAAAGAGAATTGTGTTTTTATTTCATAGTTTAATTCTTATGGTTGTTTACCAGTTTTGAAGATTATCACAGTGTGAAGTATGCAGTAATTTTTCAAAACCATGATGTGTGAATACAGCACCAACTTAGATTATACTGATTATAGACTATCCATAACCATCAAATCATTCCATCAGTGATAATTTTTTTACTTTTATAATTCATTTTTGGTTTTTAGGTAGATGCAAATAGCTTATATTGCTTATTTATTGTTATCAAATTGAAATTTGAGTTGATTGGTGCTAAAAACTATTCAAAAGTTTAAATTTTATCCTGAGATTTAATTACTCGTTTCAAGTAAGGTTTTTGTCATTATTGTATTATTGCATTTTTCAACTAGAAGTACATGTAGTATTAGGTTGCATTTTTTAAATTTTTTTTAGACATGTTGGGCGGTGGATTGTTTTCCAATAAGGCAGTGGCAGCGCCCACAAACCCTAATAAAGATTTTGAAGTAACTCAGCCTCCTGATGATACAGTTTCTGCTTTGGCATTCAGTCCAGCTGCAATGCAACAGAATTTCCTTATTGCCGGTAGTTGGGACAACAGCGTAAGTCTTGGCAGTGTCAAACGTATTGTTATATTGTGATTTTAGATTTTTATTTTATCTTTGTTTTAGGTACGCTGTTGGGAAGTTGAGCAAAGTGGCAAAACTGTGCCTAAATCTATGCAGTCTATGACAATGCCAATTTTAGATGTTTGTTGGAGTGATGATGGCACCAAAGTATTTATGGCATCTTGTGACAAGCAAGTAAAATGCTGGGATTTAGGAAGCAATCAAACAATACAAGTAGCAGCTCATGACGCACCAGTTAAGACTTGTCATTGGGTGAAGGCTCCCTCATATACTTGTCTTATGACTGGGTCATGGGATAAAACATTGAAGGTGTGCTTAGAATCAACTTTTTATAATATTTAAATATTTACTTAGCATCATTGTTTCTTTAACATTACCTATCTTTAATTAATAATCTAGTATTTTCAATTGCTTGTGTAATTCTTTAAATAACTGGCAAAATACTCAGTTATATAATTACAACTGCTATAAAATAATTTATACCAGTATTTGTGTGATTTTGTTTTAGATAATTTGTCATTATTGGCATAAGGTAAATAATGATCCAAGCTTATTTTTATTTATAATTTTACGAGTGTTATTACATTTCAATAGCTTAGAGCCGGGGTGGCCAACTTAAATAGATTTGCAATCAACCTCTGAGTTTTTTAAGGTTATCGTGATCGACCAAAAAAAAAAAAAAAATTGTCAATAAAACAAAAAATATATTATATGTGCATGCATGTTTCATTTCTTTTATTACTTCTTATTTACAATATAAATTCACAGTTTCACACTGAACGTATTTTAATATATTTGAATATAAATTATACTACTACTTTTATTTTAACTACTATTATTACGTTTATTTAATCATTCAATGAGATGTTTGCGCTTCCTTGATAATTTCTCAAATTCTGAGGTGTATGACAAAGCTAATCTCATGCTATCTTTAAAATTCATATCAGTCAAACGTGATCGGCATAAAATTAGTGTGTATATATATATGTATATATTTATTGTAACTGTCAATGCGGATTGATTTGATTTATCAATTTATGTGAACATGATAAAGGCCGTTATTAATGCGCGATATCCACTTTGGTGCATTTACCTGTGGCTATGCAATAGTTACTCTATATCAATGTATAATCTCGTTTTTCATAGTTCTTTATTGTCTTTACTAAATCTAATTTTTATATTCGTGGGATATATAAAGATCCACAAATTAACAAAAAAAATAAATAAATATTTTATTTGTATTCTGAAAAAAAATTAAAAATTCAAGAAAATGCAAAAGGGTGTCAACTCAAATTCATCGACCAGTTGGCCACCCCTGGCTTAGAGTTATAGGTTTATAAATATAGTTTTATAATTTTATGTTTTCTTGACTTTCTATTCACTTGCTAGAATTTTATTAAGTAGTAGATGTTAATTTTTCAAAATAATTTACACCTTATGCTCAACTAACTTAAAAAGATGTATAGATCACCTTCCTGATGCGTTCAGTTATGAAGAATTTTGAGGTGACGTATCGTATGATAAAAATGTTAAAGGAACAACAACTAAAAATATAAGTTATTATATTACTGAAACAAAACAATCAATATGTGTTGTATAAACATAATAAGAATATTGTTCAATTATGCATAGTAAAAAAAACTGTTGACAATTTTAATGGAAAAAAAAAAAATCTTAGATTGGTAACAATCCCTTTTTACAAGTTTACAAGGATGATTTTTTAAGCGTCCACTCCCTGTTTTGGTTGTAAAAATGCAAAAAATTTTTTTCTGAATATTCAAGTCACCATGTAAACTATGTTTTCCATAACTTATTTTTTTTATTTCATCTTAAGGATGTCTTATGGGCTGTGATGATACAAACTTTTTTTTTTTTTAATTTGACACCTCCTTTCATCTTACCAACGTACAACATAGCAAATTTGTGTTCAGTGGAATCAAATTAACATCACCAGTTTTAATATTAGAGTAAATTGACCCATTATCAAAATTAAAGATAACATCATTATCTGTGTTCCTATGTTCGTTTTTTAGGATATTTCAATTTTCAAGTGAGATAAAAATACTTATAACTTACTTGAAAATTTAAATATTGGAAAAAGCAACCTAGGAACATAGATAATGATCTTATCTTTAATTTTGATAATGGGTCAATTTACTCTTATAATAAAACTGGTGCTGTTAAATTGATTCCACTGCTTGCGAATTTGCTATGTTGTACGTTGGTAAGACGTTGTTATTATATATATATTATATATATATATATATATAATTATAAATATATACAGTAGAACTCCTTTAATCCGTTAGTTACTTTTGGGACTGGGGTTATGGTCGAAACTCAGAAAATGTCAGATTATCAGAAAATATAAAAAAAAAATGTACAGTACATATGTAAAATATTAAATTATATTACATATTTACTGTACTTACACTAATAATAAAAATTTGAATGTAAGCATATATTATTACATATCTACAAAAAATTACTTGGAAAACAGTCACTTAAAGATTTTTGTATGGTAAATGCAATTCTTGGTTTGAACACAGAAGATACGACGACGAGTACTAAAGCAGACAATAAAGGAAATAGTAAACTAGCAATTCATTTTATATAACTACTAAAAATTGGAAAATCCAAATGCATTTTAAATGTATGAACTATATTAAATTCATATCGATAATACTATGGTTGGATCAGCCGAGGGCGGACAAGAGAGGTTCTACTTTATATCTATTGGCGCATTCAAATTGTGTCTATAAATGATATTTTGTCCAAGTTATGTCCGCGGTTTTTACACGGCTCGTCCAAGTTGTGTCCGTGATTTTTTTCACGGCGTGTACGAATTCCATCCTAGTTAATATTAATAATAATACTGATATATATTGTATACATATTTTCTTTAAAACTTTTACAGACTGAGGGCTGTTATTTTTTATAAATTTTTTCTGTCGCCGCTTGTTTTTTTCCAAAATTTCCCCATGTCGCACAGCAAGTCGAGTATCAAGCCGAAATTCTCCCATGTTGTACAGCAAGCCGAGAGATATATTCTTGATTTGTGGAGCAAAGCAGAGTTGACCAGACACTGGGTTAACTAACCTACGCTGGCGGATAGCGGACGCAACTTGGACGTGCCGTATAAAAACCACGACTCAACTCGGACGTGTCTTGTTAAAACCGCGGATATAATTCCACTGTGTCCTGTAAAAACTGCGCATGCAATTCGACTATGGCAACGTTTTTTCCTTTTTAAGGACGCAATTCGTATACAGCTATATATATATATATATATATATATTTTTTTTTTTTATATATTAGATAATATAATATTTTGTTTTGATAATTCTATTTCTATTATAGTTTAATAAATAAACATAATTGGTTCTGTTCTATTGAAATCAACTTGTAGCTAGTCAGGTTTTACTTTTGAAAAACTGTTAATAATATTTTATTGAACAGTTTTCCATAGTTTTGTAGCATATATGTTGACATTAAAAATTGTTCATTGTTTTTACTAATGAATTAAAAATGTATTATAGTCTACTGAATTTTATTAGGTAACTTGTTGGCTCAGTCCAGCATTGTCTACAATTAATAGTATGTTATGATTTTCATAATTATTTAAATAAAATGTATTTTTTTTATATTGCAGTTTTGGGATATTAGAAGTTCAAATCCAATGATGACTATTAATTTACCAGAACGAGCTTATTGTGCTGATGTGGTAAGTTAATATCACTGCTACATTTTATATTATCTGTATTAATTAAAATTTGCTGGCTATATTTATGTTTGTATTATATATTGTTTATATTTTAGGATTATCCTATGGCAGTAATTGGTACTGCCTCAAGGGGTATAGTTGTTTATAAATTGGAAGGAAAACCTGAGTTTGTGAAAAATGTTGATTCACCTCTTAAATATCAACATCGATGTGTTTCCATATTCAGAGATAAGAAAAAACAATCGCCTACTGGTAAATGATTTATAAAAAATAACATATTATTTGTTGTAGTTACTACTCAGTTTAATTATATTTAAGGTTTTGGTTTGGGCAGTGTTGAAGGTCGTGTAGCTATTCATTATATTCAACCTCAAAGTTCAAAAGACAACTTTACATTTAAATGTCACCGTCAAAGTAGTTCTGGTGCTATGAACGTTCAGGATATTTATGCTGTATGTATTTTTGATTATAAATAATTTTTTAAGGTTACTTACTAAAAGTTTTTATCAGGTTAATGATATCAAATTTCACCCAGTGCATGGTACATTAGCTACTGTGGGTTCTGATGCTACATTTGCATTTTGGGACAAAGATGCACGTACAAAATTGAAGTCATCTGAGACACTTGACCAACCAATTACTAAATGTTGTTTTAATAGCAATGGTCAAATATTTGCTTATAGTACTGGCTATGACTGGTCTAAGGTTAGTATATTAGTTAAAATTTAATGAAAACTACTGTAATAAATTAAATGGATGTCACACTATCGCTTGGAATCTTCACTTAATAGTGTGTGAAATAACTAATTGTCAGATTTCATATTTTATCATAAGATACAATTTAAGAAAATAATATTTTTGAGACCATCTATTGGATTTTTGGTTTTAAAAATTATGCATATTTAAATTCTAGAGTAGCAGAGTGAAAGAGCAGTGGTACCCGCAAAAATTACCTATCACTATTTCGCTACTTTGTATAGCTTGTAAACAATTTATTAAAACAAAAAGCTTGTATATGAAAAAAAATTAAACATGTATATAATACACACACACACACACATGCGCGCGAGGAGGGGGGTGTCCTAGTATGATTTGATAAATGCAATATTTTTTGTTCTATTAATAGTTTTTAACTTTTTTTTTTTTTTAATTATAACTACAGTACTGCACTACAGAAATAACTTATATTTTTATTTTTTTTTTCTGCCCCAAGTTTTCAAATTTCAAATTTTGTATTATAATTTTAGAAAAAATTCAAAATAACTATTTCGTAAACCTTATTTAAAAATTATATTGGTGCTTAAATCTCTAATAAAGGTTAAATAGTTTATTTTCTACAGTTTTTTTAAGTTTGTGAATAATTCAATTATGTTTGTCAAATAGGTTATAATAATGGTAATATTATGACATCAAGTGGTGTTATTGAGATTTATTTAACAATATTATTAAATTATTCGTAAACTTTTTAAAAATCATAGAAAATTAATGGATTAATCTTTATTAAAGATTAGAAATATTAGAAGCATCAATATTTTTTTAAAAATCAGGTATGATTGTATAGTCATTAAAATGGATATTTTGAACTTTTTCGAAAACTTAAGTATAAAATTTCAAATATGAAAATTTAGGCCCTATAAAAAAAAAAAAAATTAAAAATTATTAATAGGACAAAAGTTACTGCATTTGTTAAATTGTACTAGGACATTCTGCATATTTATATATATATATATATATATATATTTAGAATATTGAATCAAAAGTAGTGGTTTCTGTTTAAAAAATCTGAAAAACTTAAATAAAGACATGTATATAAAATTTATTTTATATTTTAAACAATAAAATATGTTACTTAAGACACATATGGTGCGACATCCATTTAAAAGTAAACATAATCATAGTTTAGTTTCAAATATTATTTTTAACAATTTTGTGGAGTAAGTACCAAATAAAAAATTATGGTTATGAGAATAGTTTTGTTTATAGAATTTGAAATTATTAAATGTATTACGATTAAATGATAACACTTTTAAGGTCTACAGTCTTTTTAATTAAAATTATTTTTATTCACAAAAATAATCAAAATAAATGCACAGAGTGATTTTTTACACCACCTTTTTTGGCCAAAAAATGTAAAACTTTAGATTTTTTTTTTGGAATGTTTAAATCATTTTAAAAGCTATTTTTCATTACTCATTTTTTTCATGTCACCTTAAGGATATGCTGTGGTGATCCAAACTTTTTTTTTCAAATAGGTTCTTCCTGTTTTAACTAAATAATTTTATTCGGGCAATTTTTTTGTGAATTTTGATGTATTGAATTCTAAATTAAAATGAGTAGTTTATATTTTACAACATTGCAAATTAATTAGATTATATTAGCCGGTAAAATCAAAGATTTATAATAATTAGGTAATACATTGGTAACTAAAATATGTATCTAAGAGATTATCCTATTATCCTTAACACTTAAATTTAAATACTTAAAAAAATATTCTTTCGAATTTTGATTTTAATACATCACATTTCACTGAAATAACCTAAATAAAATTCGTAGTTAAAATTGAGGATTGCCATTTGAAAAAAATCAACAATACATCCTTAAGATAAAATGAAAAAAATGAGTTATGGAATACATAGTTTTGATAGTGACTTGAATATTCAGAAAAAAAATCCAAATTTTTCCATTTTCTGGCCAAAAAAGAGAGTGAGCACGCTTAAAAATCATCCTATATATAGTATAGAATAAACATTTGAGTTAAATAATTTCATTTTCAATTTGTCAAATTATTTAGTGAGATTCTTATTGTTGTAATAACTGATAAGTATTAATAATTATATTAAAGTAAATTTGAAATCCGTGTTTAAGCTATAGTTATGATTATTATCTCATAAATTTTGTTATATTTACTATACATTTAAATTGTTTTGGGTTTCAGGGTCACGAGTTCAATAATCCGGCTAAAAAACCACAGATATTTTTAAAACCATGTTTTGAAGATCTTAAACCAAAAACCAGCACTTAAACTACTTGTAATTATTTTTTAATTTTTTTTAGGTATTACAGTTTAAAAAACTATACATTATATATATTGCAAATTAAGTTATTATTTTTCAGAACCCATTACATTTATACCATTCGTGTTTAATTTGTATAAAATAAGTTAAAATTTTAAGTAAAATTACATTTTTATAATAAGTATTAGCTTACTGTAATTTATTCATCTTCCTTAATTTTAGCCTTGTAAAAGTTACACAATTAAAATACTCAATGAACAATTTATAATTTAATAAATTACCCTGTATATTTTTGTGTTACTATTCTGCAGTAGGACTTTGATCAAATTTCTCTTCTCATTTTATTTTGTTATAGTTCTGACTATATGATTTACAAATATTAACATAATGTAATACATTATAATATTAGAGTACCTATATATTATCGAGTTACTGTACGTAATATAAGTACTAAATTCATAGCCATCTCAGTAAAAATGTTAATTTTATTTAAAAAATTTTGAAATGTTTGTAACACTTGTTTTAATCCTTCTGGGGTCCAATGTCAGTTAAATAAAAAAAAAAGTTATTACAGCTGCTAACAGATGTGGCTCCAAAAATTTAGCTGAGAGTATTTTAAGATTTTGCAGGTCAATAAGAAATATATGTGAGTGAGGTCATTTTAATATTTTTCAAGTGTTAAAATCAAAAATTAAAAATTTTATTACATAAAAACTAACAAAAATCAAAAAATTTTCAATATTTTCAAAATTCTATACTTGACTCATAATTGATCAAATGTTTTTGAAATATTTTGTTCTCATGACCGTTTTTAGTTTCAAATTTCTAGCTACATTATTTTTGAAGTTATATTCAAAAATAATTTTCAATTTTATGAAAATTCTAGTAATAGTATATTTTACTGTTTTTTTGTCAATTTTTCAACAGATTTTCTGCATTTTTTAATAATGTATTGAGAAATTTGAAATATGACCTCTCTTAAGTACCATCTGGGGGTGATTTTAAATTTATAGAGTAGAAACTCTTGGACAGATATTTCTATACAAAAGAGTGTTTCCAGAGAGAAAAATAAAAATAACAAACATCATTGTAAAATCATAACTTTTTTCGCTCTGCTCAGAATCTAAAAAAAAAAAAAAATGAAAAAATATTTATGATTCATTTTATCTGAAATATTCTTTTTTACACATTAATTACAGAATAATGATACTAGTTTATCTTTAGTCATCCTTGGCCGAAGCTAGGTTGTAAGTGTGAAGAAACTTTTTCAGTATAGGTAATGTTTACTGATAGAATTGCTTGTATTTAATGATCTAATGTTCTAATGATTTGTAACCATGATTAAAGATATACTGGTTATCCAACGGCCTATGATTTCTGATTTCTATAGGCGTGATGCGGCTACGAAAGAGCTATGCATTATTGATTGCCTACTAGCGCCATCTAAGTGTTAAACTCTGGTACTATTTATTATCCTAAATATGATAAAATAAAATTTACGATTTTATTATTTCTTCTGTTAACCTATCATAATTATTAAATATGAATTAATTATTTCTATTCTGTGTAATATTTAATTTTTTTCATTATTATTTTGTAATCAAGTTAGTCCTACATACTAATCTTGTGACGATCCAAATAAACTACCTACTAATTACTGAATCTATCAATTCAATCTACCGATGTTCCCAACAAAAGTTAGGTGGTTAGGCCATATTATGCAATATCACTTCTTAGTTCTTACCAGCTATTTAAAAATGTATTGAAAAATTCAAATTAATAAATAGTCTTTTAATTTCCCTCCTTACCACTGTTCAATCAACATATAACTTCTTCATACCTATATACTTTTATCAATTTTATTTAAGTTAAATAATTAAAAAAATAAATAAATATTGATGGATACTTTTAAGTAAATTATAATTCATTTTTTTTTATTAGTGATATAATTCATAATATAAATAAAATAATCAAAATGTATAATAATATAAAATTATTGTTATACCATTACAAGAATTGTAAATACAAATAAATAGGTGTACTATATTGGTTATATTATTATCTGCGAAGATAAATAAATAAAATTTTAATTTTTGATTTTTCATATATGAAAATTGCCTCATTCGCATTATTAAATAAATAACAAATATTATATTAGTTAGCATATTATCGACTTTATGATTTTTACATGGAAATGTAATGAGCATATTTTCATTATTTTAAATGTATGAAACTGTTACAAGAAATAATAACTAGATAGCGCCACATGTCAGAACATTTTCAATCGCACATTTCTAGCCACATTTTCTTACTTCGATGGGCACCTTTAATCGTGTTTGTGATGGTGAAAAAAATTTCTAGCTTGATTTAATTCAATCGAGCTCATCTCCACCTACGTCCATGGCCCCGACATACTCTTTAAATAAAAACATCGAGGTTCTCGTTCTACGTTTCAGTATATAATTTTAAACACATCACTCTCCGCCGCTGACACAAATCGACTCGACATCAGATGTCAATAATGTTCAACAGAATACGTATAAAAAATGTTAACTACCAAAATGTTTTTTTTTGCCAACACCGCATCGACGTTGAATTATTGTTCGAACGTTACAGCTTCTTAATGAAACAACAACAACAAAGATAAAGTATAATAATTGCCACTAACCAGTCTACAATAATAAAATATTATAATAATTTTGTTCACAAAACGATAATAATCACCGAGCTAATGGCCTAACTATGTAATAAAATAATACAGCGGTTCCGTTATAATCAGGATAAAGTAATAATAATAATTGCGAGTTGTAGCAATAATAATCAACACGAAAAGCCCACGAAATTATTTTCTCCCAACGAGTCTGAGTAACATCTTACACACAAAGAAGACTTACCACTAATGCATAAAGGCGGCCGAAATGTTTTGGTGTGCCAATTTCTTGGCAACATGTGCACTAAAAACGTAAGCCTTTATTTTGATTGTTATTTTTCAATCAACAAAATATCGCCAACTTTTCAGTATCGTTTATATAATTTCTCTCAAGCACTTGCCATGTACGAATTATTTAGTTAGTAGAATTATTTAAAATCATCAAAATATATGACCCGTTAACATTATAACAGGGATGACCAGTCAAATTGTGACTAGCATTTCGTTTCCTAAAACAATGATTATTTTGTGTTATAAAATTTAATTTTTTTTTTTTATAGATCACAATTTTAGATTCTGAATGAAGTGAAGAGAAGCTAGTGTTCTTACAATGATGTTTATTTATTTATTTTTTTTATTTTTTTTTTATTTTTTTTTTTCTGTGTACAACTTTTCGTATAGAAATACTTGTCCAAAAGTTTCAATCAATAACTTTTTGAAACCGTATTT